>JAOWBU010000509.1:0-25000 GCA_026212405.1 Petrea volubilis
CATTTTCATACAACTCAATTGAGTATTATTATCCAATAAAAATTTTCAATAATTGAATTTGAATATAATGATATTAAAAATTATTATAAAATTAGAATTATGTTACTATTATATTCAATTAAATGAATTTAAATATTATTTAAATACATAGTATCTTATGCAACTATAACACTTCTTGCAACTAGAACATTTATGTCACAAAACTTGGGAAAAAAAGAAAAATTGGGTGATCTTTTAACCCAACAAAACACGACACAATAAAAAAGTTTTTTTATTATTATTAGATTATTTAGTTAACTGGATAAAAACTCAATATTAATATATACTTAACCTAATTATATTTTATAAATAATTTATAATCTATATACGTATTTAAGAATGACATTCCATCCATATAATATTACTTATACAAAGAAATAAAAAATTAAATTTCTTTTGGAATTTATTATTATAACGAATATTTGTTATTACACTATATTTTATTTTAGTTCATATTGATGGTATCGTCTTGTAGAACGATGTTAGTTCATGTTGATGGCATCGTTTTGTATGTTCTAAAACGTAAAGCCAAAATTTGAACATTTATATATTTGGTTACAATTTTAATGTTCAAACGTACAAATATTGAATTAGTTTGGTGTTATTGTGCTTATTTTGTATAGTTTGACTAGTATATCAATATCAAAAACGAGAGCTAAACTTCCACAGGGTGTTTTTATAAATCCTTTAGTTATAAAAAGTTAAAAAATAATCAAAATCTATCTGCAGTAGATTTCAACAAAAAATCATACCAAGAATACGTATTAAAAACTTAGCAAGCCGATTAATTACAATGATTCAAAAATGAAAAAAAAAATGTGTGTATTAAAATTTTCCCAGTCAACGTTTTATTAGCGCATGTAATTGCTTCTTAATGTCTCAATGTCATTATTGAAAAATAATTACTTTTACATATTGATCCTATTAATGATCATATAAATTATTTAAGGGTTTGGCATTATTGAATATTAAAAAACAATTACAAGAATAATCTTTTTATTCTTATATTTAATTAGATTAAGTCATATAGTGAAACTATATTGTATCATTATGATATTTGAATCGTGAAAAGTGTAAAAACTATACTTTATACCTTTATGCATATAAACTAAATTTTAGAACAAGTTTCGATCCAATTCATCGAAAAATGTACTTAATAATATAAGGGGATTTTTTGATAAATGAGAAATTCAAAATGTTGGGGGGATGCAAATGAGGCAATGTCTACAATACCTAGATTTAATTGGATCCAATTTGAAGGATTTTGTAGGTTCATTGATCAGGATTTAACAGAAGAAATTTATTAGTTTCCAAAAATTGAAGATACAAATCATGAAATCGAATTTCAATTATTTGTGAAACGATATCAATTGGTAGAACCGTTGATAAAGTAACGAAATATTGTGTATGAATCACTCACATATTTTTATGAATTATATGTATCCGCGGGATTAATCAAGGGATATCAATAAAAAGAAAATATAATATGTTATGTACACTTAAAAATATTGAGCAATTTAACAATAATAGAACCAAATTAAATAGGAAATTTCTTATTTTGAATATTTATTCTTATGGAGTTTAGATGAGCTGTGGTATTTAATTGTTGGAGTTTGGGCATTTTTTTTAGGTGGTTAAATATTTTGGAGTTCGGATACTGTTCATATTTTTATGTAATTTGAAATTTAGATATTACGATTATCATTATCATTATCATCATCATCACCATCCTCATCATCATCATCATCATCATCATCATCATTATTATCATTATTATTATTATTATTATTATTATTATTATTATTATTATTATTATGTGTTTTTAACCTTTTGGTTTGGATTATATTTTTATGCAAATATGAATGTTTTTTTTTTGTTGTTTTTGCAAATTATGACTACAATATCAAAGTCAAATAAATTTATAGGTGCACTATCCACACACACCCCCCCCCCCCCCCAAGAAAAAAAAATGTTGGAAAACAATAGAACAGAATATCTAAAAAAAACTGATATTCTCGTGGGTGGATTTATTTGATAATATAAGTGCAATACAAGAACAGTTTTTACAGCAAAAACACTATAGCCAAAAACAAATTAAACAATGCCGCAAACAAATAAATAAACAAGAAAGTAAAGTAGACATATCAGTATTTATTTGCAATAGTACGACTGAATCATTAGCCAGATTAGTTGGGCATCCATCTAATTTAGTCAATATTTAATTTGAATCGAATTGTCCTAGTTGGTTGGAACTCGTTCGGGACACCACTGATTGTCATGCATCATCTTCACTGATTAACTTATATTAGTCATGTGGGTATACTCAACGCGTGAGCAAAAAAAATATATATATATATATATATAATTTTTTAATTATATATTTAAATTTTAATTAATTAAATTATGAATATTTATTGATTTGTTATATTAATAAATACTTTTAGTATTTATTAAATTTAAGATAAAATAGAAAATATAAAAATAACGAAAAAGATATTTGATTGAAAATAATTATATTAGAGAGTTAAAAATTAATTAATAGTACGATATGAGAGAGAAAAGAGAGGAGAGATATGAGAGAGATTGAAAAAGAAAAAGAATGTATAGAGGAGGGAATTTTATAAAGAGAGATATAGGAGAGAGAATGTAAATAAAAAAATATTAATGTTCAAAAATATGAGAGACCAAAGAAGTTATTCAAGGGGTCTCCCCCTTTATCAAATAGTATAAATTATATTTTGTAATAGTTACGTTTTCATAAACATCCGATTTTTCTTTTCGGTTTTTTATTATGTGGTAAAATTTGAACTTATGATTTGGGTTTTATATTATTTTTAGAAAAGGTATATTTTCCACACATATAAAAGTTCAAATAAAAGTAAAAGTAATTTATTATTTGTTACTCTAATACTACACATCTATCCCATTAACATTAAAAAGAAAAAACATGCTGTTTGAAATTTTCAGTTGTATATAACTCATGGTCATTCCAAACCTATCTCGCAATTGAAACCATCACATTCAAAGACAAAACTTGCAAAGATGAAAAGTATACAAATTGAAGTCATTATCATCATGTTGATGGTGTTGATTGTTTTAGCAAATTGGAATCGTTACGTTGAGTCTTTAAAAAAATGTGGAATTTTTCTTCCTTGCTCGGCTTCATGGCATCATTAGTAAAGGAGTTGCTTATTGCTATGGAGTATAAAATTTATTATTGTATATTAAACTCATAAAAGCTATCATTTTGATAAAATCAAATTCCTTATACTTTGTATATTAAATATCAATACTTTTTTTCTATTTTCACTAATTTTACCTTTCATGTAGTCATATTACATCTCTTTTCTTTCTCCTTTTGAATTTTGTGGTAATATAAAAGGAAAAAACCAATTAAAATATAAAAATATGATGACAATTTAATTTTGTTAGTGTTCAATTTAAATTGAACAGTCTAAGTTGGTTGGAACTCGTCTGTGACAACGCCAACTGTCACACGCCTTCTTCACTGATTAATTTATACTAATCATGTAGGAATACCTGATGCGTGACCAAAAAAAGCATACAAGTTTTTTTATTATATATTTAGGTTCTAATTAATTAAAATATAAATATTTAGTATTTTTTTATATGAATATTTTTAGTATTTACTAAATTTAAGATAATTTAAAACTGAAAATATGAAAATAACATAAAAATATTTTATTTAAAATATTTATACAAGAGCGTATAAAGATGGGAAAGTGATTGAAAAGGTAAAAGAAAAAGAATGTGTCGTGGAGGAAAGAGGGGGAAAGAGAGAATTAGGAGAGGGAGTATAAATAAAAATAAATAAATAAAAGTCCAACAAATCCAATTGACCAAAATAGTTATTAAAGGGCCTCTATCTCTATAAAATAGTGTAGTTTATATTTGTGAATAGTTACCTTTTCGCAAATATCAATTTTATTTTTTATTTTGGCGCGTATAAGATTTCAAACTTATGTTTTGGGGTTTATATTATTTTGAGAAAAGTTACATTTTCTATATATATAAAAGTTCAAAGAAAGTAAAAGTCATTTATAGTTTTTTACTCTAATATTACACATCAAACCCACTAACATTGAAAAGAAAAACATATTTTTAGCATTTTTCAATTGTTTATAAATCATGGACATCCAAAGCCTATCCTGCAATTGAAACCATCACATTCAAATACAAAACTTACGAAGATGAGAAAAGTAGGAAAATGGAAGTCGTTATCATCATGTTAATGGTGTTGATTGTCTCAATACATGGGAGTTGTTACGTTGACTGCTTAAAAAAATGTGGAATTTTTCTTCCTTGCTTGGATTCATGTATGGCTGATTGTAATCACTCCTCCTCGGGCCTCGCTGTGTCACCAACACCCTTCACCACAGATGACTTTAAAAGTAATCGCGTAAACGATGCAAGTGAAGAGCACTAAAGATCTAATGGAGAAAAATCTTGCTTGATGTTATAGCGGTGAAGATTATATATGATGTAACGAAGTCAATTATTATAGTTTTTATTTTGTATTACTAGTAATTGTAACTTAATTTTAAGACAATTTTTGTTACAGACTGTTCAAGTTCTGACAAAATTATGGTCGGTTTGGCATGCTATAGTCGGCAATCAAAGTTGTAATAACCACACAAAAAATAATTTTGATATTCCTATTAGTTAATATTAGTGATAAATATATGATTTGTGACACTGTTATTATCAAATTTAACAACATACATATAGTGACAATCTAGTAATCAGAAAATTACTATTATGATTTTACTAAAATTTTTTGTTTCCATCGTAGATATATATATATATATATTTATTTATTTATTTATTTATAAAATCAAGGATAATTAAATAACTACAAGAAAGCACTTCCTTAAATAATTAACAAAAAATTTTTAACGTGTATATTTAATCTCATATAAAAGGTCGGTATGCTGGATTTGTGACATAATATTCCATTAAAATAAAAGCATTGCAACAATTAATGAATGAAAAATTATTTCCTCAAAGATTTATGCTGAGCAAAATACATCAAAAAGCTACCTTTTGTGCGGATTACACGAAATTTGAGATGAATTGATCCATGAGTAGAGGAGGTGCTAACCCTACGGGGGATAGAATTTGTTATTGCATATTAAACACTTAAAAACTGTCATTGTGACAAAATAAAATTATTATTGCACTGTATATTAGTTCGTAATGTTTTTTTTCCTTCATATTTTCATGATCTTTTTTCCTTCTTGCAGTCATATTACATTTTTTCTTTCTCCTTTTGAATTTATTGGTAAAATAAGATGAAAAAAAGACTTTAAATACAAAAATTGGACGGCCATTTAATTTAGTCGCTATTTAGTTTAAATTGAAGAATCCAAATTGGTTGGAAGTTGTTTGTGACACCACTAAGTAACTTGCACCTCATTCACTGAATAATTTATACTAGTCATGTAAGAATACCTAACGCGTGTCCAAAAATATGGCATATATGTTTTTTATTATGTATTTAATTTTGAATTAATTAAAATATAATTATTTAGTAATTTTTTATATTTTTCAATATTTATTAAATTTAAAATAAACGAAAATAGAAAATATAAAAATAATATAAAAATGTTTGAGAGAAATTATTATACAAGAGAGTCAAAAGCTAATCAACAGTATAGCATGAGGGATAAGAGAGTAGAAAGATAGGAAAATAATTGAAATAGTAAAAGAAAAAGAACGTGTAGTGGATGGAATATGGGGAAAGAGAGAAATCGGAGAGAGTATGTAAATTAAAAAACATGTTAGTCCAAAAATTATATGGGACCAAAACCGTTATTAATAGGGCTGCTAACTCTATATAATAGTACGGACAATATAGTTTATATGTTTTAAAAGTTACCTTTTCCAAAAAAATAAATTTTTTCTCTCTTTTCTTTACTGCGTGATAAGAATTCAAACTTATAGTTTGGGGATTATATAATTTGGAGGAAAGTAAAATTAATTTATTATTTTTTACTCTAACATAACACATCAATCTCATCGGCATTAGAAAGAAAAAAGTGTTTTTTAAATTTTTTAGTTGTATATAAATCATGGTCATTCCAAGCCTAACTCCCAAATTAAACAATATGTTGCAATCATAGATATAGATAGATAGATAGATAGAAATTTCAAAATTCGATAATAATTAAAAAACTATGAGAAAGCACCCTTAAACGAATTATCAAAAAAAAAAAATTATTCTATGTATTTCATAGAGTATAAAAGGTTGTTAAGATGAATTTGTGATGCGATATTCCATTAAAGCAGAAGTATAGCAACAATTAATGGAAATCATTTACTAACAGATTTAAGATGAACGAAATATATCAGTAAGTAATGTTTTGTACAAATTACACTAAATCAAAGAAGAATTGATCCATTAGTAAAGGAGATGCTTATTTCTACAGAGTATATAATATATTATAGTATATTAAACTCATGAAAGCTATCATCGAGACAAAATAAAATTCATTATAATTTGTATATTAGTAATAAATGGTTTTTTTTTCTTTCTATTTTCACTATTTTTACCTTTCAAGTAGTCATGTTACATTTTTTTTCTTTCTCCTTTTGAATTTATTGGTAAAATCAGATGAAAAAAAAAGACTTCAAATACAAAAATTGGACGGCCATTTAATTTAGTCGCTATTTAGTTTAAATTGATGAATCCGAATTGCTTGGAAGTTGTTTGTGACACCACTAAGTATCTTGCACCTCATTCACTAATTAATTTATACTAGTCAGATTAGAATACCTGACGCATGTCCAAAAGTATGGCATATATGTTTTTTATTATGTATTTAATTTTGAATAAATTGAAATACAGTTATTTAGTAATTTTTTATATTAATTTCTCAATATTTATTAAATTTAAAATAAATGAAAATTGAAAATATAAAAATGTTTGAGTGAAATTATTATACAAGAGAGAGTCAAAGGCTAATCAACAGTATAGCATGCGAGATAAGAGAGTAGAAAGATAGGGAAATAATTGAAATAGTTAAAGAAAAAGAACATGTAGTGGATGGAATATGGGGAAAGAGAGAATCGGAGAGAGAATGTAAATTAAAAAAAATGTTAGTCCAAAAATTATACGGGACCAAAAACCCTTATTAATAGGGCTGCTAACTCTATATAATATAGTACCAACAATATAGTTTATATGTTTTAAAAGTTACCTTTTTCAGAAAAATAAATTTTCTCTCTCCTTTTTTTACTGCGTGATAAGAATTCAAACTTATAGTTTGGGGATTATATTATTTTGAGGAAAGCAAAATTAATTTATTATTTTTTACTCTAACATAACACATCAATCTCATCGGCATTAGAAAGAAAAAAGTGTTTTTTAAATTTCTTAGTTGTATATAAATCATGGTCATCCGAAGCATAGCTCCCAAATTAAACCATCCCATTCAAAGATAAAACTTGCAAAGATGAAAACTACAAAGATGGAAGTCGTCATCATTGTTTTGATGGCATTGATTGTCTCAACACATGGGAGTTGTTACACTGACTGTGTAAAAAAATGCGGAGGGAATAAAATTGCTTGTTTAGCTGTATGTATAGGCCAATGTACTAACTCCTACTCGGGCCTTGCTGTCTCACCAACAACCGTCACCAAGGATGAGTTTAAAAGTAGTAGTACAAACGATGCTAGCGAAGAACACTAGAGATCTATTATAGAAAAATCATGTTTGGAGTAGTGGTGGTGAAGAATATATATGATGTAATAAAGTTAATTATTTTGCTATTTTTCGATCACTAGTCGTGATAACTTAATTTGATGATAGTTGCGGTTAGACAGACTATTCGAGCTTTGACCAACCTAAGATCAATTTGGCATGCTGCAATTGGAACCCAAATTTCTAAGCACCACACGAAAAATGATTTTTCAGTTTATATTAGCAATTACGAGTTACAATGATATGACTTGTGAAATTGTTATTATCAAATTAAACAACACGCATATAGTGGCGATCTACTAATAAGAAAAATTACTATTATGATTTTACTAAACAATTTGTTGCAATCATAGATATAGATAGATAGATAGATAGAAATTTCAAAATTCGATAATAATTAAATAACTATGAGAAAGCACCCCTAAACGAATTATCAAAAAAAAAAAAAATTATCATGTGTATTTCATAGAGTATAAAAGGTTGTTAAGCTGGATTTGTGATGTGATATTCCGTTAAAGCATAAGTATAGCAACAAAAAATGGAAATCATTTACAAACAGATTTAAGATGAACGAAATATATCAGTAAGTAATGTTTTGTACAAATTACACTAAATCAAAGATGAATTGATCCATTAGTAACGGAGATGCTTTCTTGTACAGAGTATATAATATATTATAGTATATTAAATTCATAAAAGCAATCATCAAGACAAAATAAAATTCATTATAATTTGTATATTAGTAATTAATGGTGTTTTTTTCTCTCTATTTTCACTATTGTTACCTTTCATGTGGTCACATTACATTTTTTTCTTTCTCCTTTTGAATTTATTGGTAATATAAGATCAAAAATAAGACTTCAAATACAAAAATTGGACGGCCATTTAATTTAGTAGCTATTTAGTTTAAATTGAAGAATCCAAATTGGCTGGAAGTTGTTTGTGACACCACTAAGTATCTTGCACCTCATTCACTAATTAATTTATACTAGTCAGATGAGAATACTTGACGCATGTCCAAAAATATGGCATATATGTTTTTTATAATGTATTTAATTTTGAATTAATTAAAATATAATTATTTAGTAATTTTTTATATTTTTCAATATTTATTGAATTTAAAATAAATGAAAATTGAAAATATAAAAATAATATAAAAATGTTTGAGTTAAATTATTATACAAGAGAGTCAAAAGCTAATCAAGAGTATTGCATGAGAGACAAGAGAGTAGAAAGATAGGAAAATAATTGAAATAGTAAAAGAAATAGAACTTGTAGTGCATGGAATATGGGGAAAGGGAGAAATCGGAGAGAGAATGTAATTTAACAATAATGTTAGTCCAAAAATTATATGGGACCGAAACCGTTTTTAATAGGGCTGCTAACTCTATATAATAGTACGGACAATATGGTTTATATGTTTAAAAGTTACCTTTTTCAGAAAAATAAATTTTTTCTCTCTTTTTTTTACTGCGTGATAAAAATTCAAACTTATAGTTCAGGGATTATATTTTTTGAGGAAAGTAAAATTAATTTATCGTTTTTTACTCTAACATAACACAACAATCTCATCGGCAATAGAAAGAAAGAAGTGTTTTTAAAATTTTTTAGATGTATATAAATCATGGTCATCCCAAGCCTATCTCCCAAATTAAACCATCCCATCCAAAGATAAAACTTGAAAAGATGAAAACTACAAATATGGAAGTCGTCATCATGGTTTTGATGGCATTGATTGTCTCAACACATGGGAGATGTTACATTGATTGTGTAAAATAATGCGGAGGGAATTAAATTGCTTGCTTAGCTTTACGTATAGGCCAATGTACTAACTCCTACTCGGGCCTCGCTGTGTCACCAACAACCGTCACCAAGGATGAGTTTAAAAGTAGTAGTATCAACGATGCTCGCGAAGAACACTAGAGATCTATTATAGAAAAATCATGCTTGGTGTCGGGGTGGTGAAAAATATATATGATGTAATAAAGTTAATTATTTTTCTATTTTTGATCACTAGTCGTGGTAACTTAATTTGATCACAATTGCGGTCAGACAGACTATTCAAGTTTTGACCAAACTAAGATCAATTTGGCATGCTGCAATTGGTACCCAAATTTCTAAGTACCACACAAAAAGTGATTTTTCAATTTATATTAGCAATTAGAAGTTACAATTATATGACTTGTAAAATTGTTTTTATCAAATCAAACAACATGCTTAGAGTGACGATCTACTAATAAGAAAAATTACTATTATGATTTTACTAAACAATTTGTTGCAATCACAGATATAGATAGAAAGATAGATAGAAATTTCAAAACTCGACAAAAATTAAATAACTATGAGAAAGCACCCCTTAACCAATTATCAAAAAAAAAAAAAATTTATTGTGCGTATTTAATAGAGTATAAAGGTTGTTAAGATGGATTTGTGACGTGATATTCCATTAAAGACGAAGTATAGCAACAATTAAAGAGAAATCATTTACTAACAGAGCTAAGATGAACGAAATATATCAGTAAGTAATGTTTTGTACAAATTACACTAAATCAAAGATGAATTGATCCATTAGTAAAGGAGATGCTTACTTCTACAGAGTATATAATATATTATAGTATATTAAACATATAAAAGCTATCATCGAGACAAAATAAAATTCATTATAATTTGTATATTAGCAATTAATGGTTTTTTTTCTTTCAATTTTAACTATTTTTTGCCGTTCATGTAGTCACATTACATTTTTTTTCTTTCTCCTTTTGAATTTATTGGTAATGTAAGATAAAAAAAAAGACTTCAAATACAAAAATTGGACGGCCATTTAATTTAGTCGCTATTTAGTTTAAATTGAAAAATCCAAATTGGTTGGAATTTGTTTGTGACACCCCTAAGTATCTTGCACCGCATTTACTAATTAATTTATACTAGGCAGATGAGAATACCAGACGCGTGTCCAAAAACATGGCATATATGTTTTTTATTATGTATTTAATTTTGAATTAATTAAAATATAATTAGCTATTAATTTTTTATATTTTTCAATATTTATTAAATTTAAAATAAATGAAAATTGAAAATATAAAAATAATATAAAAATGTTTAAGTGAAATTATTATACAAGAGAGTCAAAGGCTAATCAATAGTATAGCATGAGAGATAAGAGAGTAGAAAGATAGGAAAACAATTGAAATAGTAAAAGAAAAAGAACGTGTAGTGGATGGAATATGGAGAATGGGAGAAATCGGGGAGAGAATATAAATTAAAAAAAATGTTAGTCCAAAAATCATACGGGACCAAAACCGTTATTAATAGGGCAGCTAACTCTATATAATAGTACGGACAATATAGTTTATATGTTTTAAAAGTTACCTTTTCCAGAAAAATAAATTTTTGTCTCTCTTTTTTTTACTACGTGATAAGAATTCAAACTTATAGTTTGGCGATTATATTATTTTGAGGAAAGTAAAATTAATTTATTATTTTTTACTCTAACATAACACATCAATCTCATCAGCATTAGAAAGAATGAAGTGTTTTTTAAATTTTTTAGATGTATATAAATCGGGGTCATCCCAAGCCTATCTCCCAAATTAAACCATCCCATTCACAGATAAAACTTGCAAAGATGAAAACTACAAAGATGGAAGTCATCATCATCGTTTTGATGGCATTGATTGTCTCAACACATGGGAGTTGTTACACTGACTGTGTAAAAAAATGCGGAGGGAATAAAATTGCTTGCTTAGCTGTATGTATAGGCCAATGTACTAACTCCTACTCGGGCCTTGCTCTCTCACCAACAACCGTCACCAATGATGATTTTAAAAGTAGTAGTGTAAACGATGCTGGCGAAGAACGCTAGAGATCTATTATAGAAAAATCATGCTTGGTGTAGTGGCGGTGAAGGATATATATGATGTAATAAAGTTAATTTTTTTCTATTTTATGACCACTAGTCGTGGTTGCTTAATTTGATGACAGTTGCGGTTAGACAGACTATTCAAGCTCTGACCAAACTAAGTTCAATTTGGCATGCTGCAATTGGTACCCAAATTTCTAAGTACCACACAAAAATTGATTTTTCAATTTATATTAGCAATTAGAAGTTACAATTATATGGCTTGTGAAATTGTTATTATCAAATTAAACAACACGCATATAGTGACGATCTACTAAGAAGAAAAATTACTGTTATGATTTTACTAAACAATTTGTTGCAATCATGGGTATAGATAGACAGATAGATAGAAATTTCAAAATTCAATAAAAATTAAATAACTATGAGAAAGCACCCCTTAACGAATTATAAAAAAACAATTATAGTGTGTATTTGATAAAGGTTGTTAAGACGGATTTGTGATCCGATATTCCACTAAAGCAGAAGTATAGCAACAATTAATGAGAAATCATTTACTAACAGATTTAAGATGAACGAAATATATCAGTAAGTAATGTTTTGTACAAATTACACTAAATCAAAGATGAATTGATCCATTAGTACAGAAGATGCTTGCTTCTACAGACTATATAATATATTTTAGTATATTAAGCTCAAAAAAGCTATCATCGAGACAAAATAAAATTCATTATAATTTGTATATTAGTAATTAATGGTTTTTTTTCTTTCTATTTTCACTATTTTCACCTTTCATGTAGTCATATTACATTTTTTTCTTTCTCCTTTTAAATTTATTCGTAATATAAGATGAAAAAAAGACTTCAAATACAAAAATTGGACGGCCATTTAATTTAGTCGCTATTTAGTTTAAATTGAAGAATCCAAATTGGTTGGCAGTTGTTTGTGACGCCACTAAGTATCTTGCACCTCATTCACTAATTAATTTATACTAGTCATATGAGAATACCAGATGCGTGTCAAAAAATATGGCATGTATGTTTTTAATTATATATTTAATTTTGAATTATTTAAAATATAATTATTTAGTAATTTTTTATATTTTTCAATATTTATTAAATTTAAAATAAATGAAAATTGAAACTATAAAAGTAATATAAAAATGTTTGAGTGAAATTATTATACAAAAGAGCCAAAAACAAATCAACAGTATAGCATGAGAGATGAAAGAGTAGAAACATAGGAAAATAGTTGAAATAGTAAAATGAAAGAACGTGTGGTGGGTGGAATATGGGAAAAGAGAGAAATCGGAGACATAATGCAAAGTAAAAAAAATGTTAGTCCAAAAATTATATGGGACCAAAACCGTTATTAATAGGGCTGCTAACTCTATATAATAGTACAGACAATATAGTCTATATGTTTTAAAAGTTACCTTTTTCAGAAAAATAAATTTTTTCTCTCTTTTTTTTTACTGCGTGATAAGAATTCAAACTTATAGTTTGGGGATTATATTATTTTGAGGAAAGTAAAATTAATTTATTACTTTTTACTCTAACATAACACATCAATCTTATTGGCATTAGAAAGAAAGTAGTGTTTTTTAAATTTTAAAGTTGTATATAAATCATGGTCATCCCAAGCCTATCTCCCAAATTAAACCATCCCATTCAAAGATAAAACTTGCAAAGATGAAAACTACAAAGATGGAAGTCGTCATCATCGTTTTGATAGCATTGATTGTCTCAACACATGGGAGTTGTTACACTGACTGTGTAAAAAAATGCGGAGGGAATAAAATTGCTTGCTTAGCTGTATGTATAGGCTAATGTACTAAATCCTACTCGGGCCTTGCTGTCTCCCCAACAACCGTCACCAAGGATGAGGTTCAAAGTAGTAGTGTAAACGATGCTGGCGAAGAACACTAGAGACCTATTATAGAAAAATCATGCTTGGTGTAGTGGCGGTGAAGAATATATATGATGTAATAAAGTTAATTTTTTTCTATTTTATGATCACTAGTCGTGGTTACTTAATTTGATGACAGTTGCGGTTAGACAGACTATTCAAGCTCTGACCAAACTAAGATCAATTTGGCATGCTGCAATTGGTACCCAAATTTCTAAGTACCACACGAAAAATCATTTTTCAGTTTATATTAGCCGTTACGAGTTACAATGATAAGACTTGTGAAATTGTTATTATCAAATTAATCAACACGCATATAGTGACGATCTGTTAATAAGAACAATTACTGTTATGATTTTACTAAACAATTTGTTGGAATCATAGGTATAGATAGACCGATAGATAGAAATTTTGTAACCAAAAAAAAAAAAAAAAGATAGATAGAAATTTCAAAATTGGATAAAAATTAAATAACTAGGAGAAAGCACCCCTTAACGAATTATCATAACAAAAAAGTTATTGCGTGTATTTCATAGAGTATAAAGTAGGGATGACAATGGGTCCGGGTAAACCGGGGACCCGCCCCGGATGGGGCGGGTTCGGGTTTAAAAATGGGGTCTAAGGGGCGGGTTATGGGTCTTGAGTTTTTGGACCCGGCCGGGGCCGAGGCGGGTCCTGGGTCTACTATAACCCGCCCCGGACCCGCCCAGTATTATTATATATATATATTTATTTATTTATTTTTCTAATTTCACATTTTTACCAAGGACTAGTAGAAGCCGGTTAGGGTTTAATTTCAAAATTCCCAATTCCACTTTCACCACCTTCTCCTTCTCGCCTGTTGCTGCTGCTGCTCCTGCTCGCGGCTCGTCTGCTGCCGCTCCAGCTCTAGCTCCACTGCTCCAGTGCTGCTTGCTCCAGTTTCCAGCTCCACCTCCACCTCCACTGCTCCAGAGTCCAGCCTCCAAAGCTGCAAAAGAATTCATGTGCTTATTGTTACTTCTGCTTTTGACTGCCTCCACTTCTCCAAGTACATTTCCATATCAGTGATGAATGAGTGCAACATCATTTAAAAATGAGAACTTCGAATTGTGACTTTTATATCTCATTTCTGCCAACATTATGGTTATTCATGAAATAATGATGGAGCTGAATCATCTTGGCTTACCATTCTGTATATTCGTGTCATTGAAATAGTGTGCTTAAAAAGTGGTTCTTCTTTGATGTTTCCTTTTGTTGTCATCTTATGTAGCTGATTATTGTGCTGATTATTGTAGCCATTAGCTCCATTATGCGAGCTCTGCTGAGTGTTTGTGTATTTTGTGTGCATAGTTAAAAAAATCATTCCAATGTTTGTGTTGACTCACCGGGTAAACCGGGTCTACTCGGACCCGCCGGGTATGGGGCGGGGTGGGGGTTGGTCCAAACAGGGACCGGGGCGGGTCCGGGTTCGGGTCCCCACAGGGGCAGGCGGGGCGGGTCCCGGGTCCTGCTAGACCCGCCCCGTTGCCATCCCTAGTATAAAGGTTGCTAAGATGGATTTGTGATGTGATATTCCATTAAAGCATAAGTATAGCAACAATTAATGAGAAATCATTTACTAACAGATTTAAGATGAACGAAATATATCAGTAAGTATTGTTTTGTACAAATTACACTAAATCAAAGATGAATTGATCCATTAGTAAAGGAGATGCTTGCTTCTACAGAGTATATAATATATTATAGTATATTAAACTCATAAAAACTATCGTCGAGACAAAATAAAATTCATTATATATTGTATATTAGTAATTAATGGTTTTTTTCTTTCCATTTTCACTATTTTTACCTTTCATGTAGTCATATTACATTTTTTTTCTTTCTTCTTTTGAATTTATTCGTAATATAAGATGAAAAAAACACTTCAAATACAAAAATTGGACGACCATTTAATTTAGTCGCGATTTAGTTTAAATTGAAGAATCAAAATTGGTTGGAATTTGTTTGTGACACCACTAAGTATCTTGCACCTCATTCACTAATTAATTTATACTAGTCATATGAGAATACCTGACGCGTGTCCAAAAATATGGCATGTATGTTTTTTATTATATATTTAATTTTGAATTATTTAAAATATAATTATTTAGTAATTTTTTATATTTTTCAATATCTATTAGATTTAAAATAAATGAAAATTGAAACTATAAAAATAATATAAAAATGTTTGAGTGAAATTATTATACAACAGAGCCAAAAGCTAATCAACAATATAGCATGAGAGATAAGAGAGTAGAAAGATGGGAAAATAATTGAAATAGTAAAAGAAAAAGAACGTGTGGTGGATGGAATATGGGAAAAGAGAGAAATCGGAGAGAGAATGTAAATTAAAAAAAATGTTAGTCCAGAAATTATACGGGACCAAAACCGTTATTAATAGGGCTACTAACTGTATATAATAGTACGAACAATATAGTTTATATGTTTTAAAAGTTACCTTTTTCAGAAAAATAAACTTTTTCTCTCTTTTTTTTACTGCGTGATAAAAATTCAAACTTATAGTTTGGGGATTGTACTATTTTGAGGAAAGTAAAATTAATTTATTACTTTTTACTCTAACATAACACATCAATCTTATTGGCATTAGAAAGAAAGTAGTGTTTTTTAAATTTTAAAGTTGTATATAAATCATGGTCATCCCAAGCCTATCTCCCAAATTAAACCATCCCATTCAAAGATAAAACTTGCAAAGATGAAAACTACAAAGATGGAAGTCGTCATCATCGTTTTGATAGCATTGATTGTCTCAACACATGGGAGTTGTTACACTGACTGTGTAAAAAAATGCGGAGGGAATAAAATTGCTTGCTTAGCTGTATGTATAGGCCAATGTACTAAATCCTACTCGGGCCTTGCTGTCTCCCCAACAACCGTCACCAAGGATGAGGTTCAAAGTAGTAGTGTAAACGATGCTGGCGAAGAACACTAGAGACCTATTATAGAAAAATCATGCTTGGTGTAGTAGCGATGAAGAATATATATGATGTAATAAAGTTAATTTTTTTCTATTTTATGATCACTAGTCGTGGTTACTTAATTTGATGACAGTTGCGGTTAGACAGACTATTCAAGCTCTGACCAAACTAAGATCAATTTGGCATGCTGCAATTGGTACCCAAATTTCTAAGTACCACACGAAAAATCATTTTTCAGTTTATATTAGCAGTTACGAGTTACAATGATAAGACTTGTGAAATTGTTATTATCAAATTAAACAACACGCATATAGTGACGATCTACTAAGAAGAAAAATTGCCTTGGGAGCATAGTGGATCAAGCTGATGTCCAAGAGCATCCACTCGGACAGATCATTGAAGATTGCAGAAGACTCCTCCACATGCCTTGGGAGGCTAAGCTGCTTCACACAAGGAGAGAAGGAAACAGAGCTGCGGACTTGCTTGCGAAAATGGGTCATGCTTGTGAGTTTAGCTGAAGGATTTGGGATGAGCCACCACGTGAGCTGTTGGAGTTGATTACAGAGGAGAAGAATATGACATAGTGGGTTTGGGAACTTCCTTTTGTTACCAAAAAAAAAAAACTAAGAAGAAAAATTACTGTTATGATTCTACTAAACAATTTGTTGCAATCATGGGTATAGATAGACAGATAGATTGAAATTTCAAAATTCAATAAAAATTAAATAACTATGAGAAAGCACCCCTTAACGAATTATATAAAAAAAAAATTATAGTGTGTATTTGATAAAGGTTGTTAAGACGGATTTGTGATCCGATATTCCATTAAAGCAGAAGTATAGCAACAATTAATAAGAAATCATTTACTAACAGATTTAAGATGAACGAAATATATCAGTAAGTAATGTTTTGTACAAATTACACTAAATCAAAGATGAATTGATCCATTAGTAAAGGAGATGCTTGCTTCTACAGAGTATATAATATATTATAGTATATTAAACTCATAAAAGCTATCATCGAGACAAAATAAAATTCATTATATATTGTATATTAGTAATTAATGGTTTTTTTTCTTTCTATTTTCACTATTTTTACCTTTCATGTAGTCATATTACATTTTTTTTCTTTCTCCTTTTATATTTATTCGTAATATAAGATGAAAAAAAGACTTCAAATACAAAAATTGGACGGCCATTTAATTTAGTCGCTATTTAGTTTAAATTGAAGAATCCAAATTGGTTGGAAATTGTTTGTGACACCACTAAGTATCTTGCACCTCATTCACTAATTAATTTATACTAGCCATATGAGAATACCTGACGCGTGCCCAAAAATATGGCATGTATGTTTTTTATTATATATTTAATTTTGAATTATTTAAAATATAATTATTTAGTAATTTTTTATATTTTTCAATATTTATTAAATTTAAAATAAATAAAAATTGAAACTATAAAAATAATATAAAAATGTTTGAGTGAAATTATTATACAACAGAGCCAAAAGCTAATCAACAGTATAGCATGAGAGATAAGAGAGTTGAAAGATAGGAAAATAATTGAAATAGTAAAAGAAAAAGAACGTGTGGTGGATGGAATATGGGGCAAGAGAGAAATCGGAGAAAGAATGTAAATAAAAAAAGATGTTAGTCCAAAAATTATACGGGACCAAAACCGTTATTAATAGGGCTGCTAACTCTATATAATAGTACGAACAATATAGTTTATATGTTTTAAAAGTTACCTTTTTCAGAAAAATAAACTTTTTCTCTTTTTTTTTTTCCACTGCGTGATAAGAATTCAAACTTATAGTTTGGGGATTATATTATTTTGAGGAAAGTAAAATTAATTTATTACTTTTTACTCTAACATAACACATCAATCTCATCGGCATTAGAAAGAAAGTAGTGTTTTTTAAATCTTTTAGTTGTATATAAATCATGGTCATCCCAAGCCTATCTCCCAAATTAAACCATCGCATTCAAAGATAAAACTTGCAAAGATGAAAACTACAAAGATGGAAGTCGTCATCATCGTTTTGATGGCATTGATTGTCTCAACACATGGGAGTTGTTACACTGACTGTGTAAAAAAATGCGGAGGGAATAAAATTGCTTGCTTAGCTGTATGTATAGGCCAATGTACTAAATCCTACTCGGGCCTTGATGTCTCACCAACAACCGTCAACACGGATGAGTTTCAAAGTAGTAGTGCAAACGATGCTAGCGAAGAACACTAGAGATCTATTATAGAAAAATCATGCTTGGTGTAGTGGCGGTGAAGAATATATATGATGTAATAAAGTTAATTTTTTCTATTTTATGATCACTGGGCGTGGTTACTTAATTTGATGACAGTTGCGGTTAGACAGACTATTCAAGCTCTGACCAAACTAAGATCAATTTGGCATGCTGCAATTGGTACCCAAATTTCTAAGTACCACACGAAAAATCATTTTTCAGTTTATATTAGCAGTTACGAGTTACAATGATAAGACTTGTGAAATTGTTATTATCAAATTAAACAACACGCATATAGTGACGATCTGCTAATAAGAAAAATTACTGTTACGATTTTACTAAACAATTTGTTGCAATCATAGGTATAGATAGACAGATAGATAGAAATTTCAAAATTCGATAAAAATTAAATAACTATGAGAAAGCACCCCTTAACTAATTATCAAAAAAAAAAAAAGTTATTGCGTGTATTTCAAAGAGTATAAAGGTTGCTAAGATGGATTTGTGATGTGATATTCTATTAAAGCAGAAGGATAGCAACAATTAATGAGAAATCATTTATTAATAGGTTTAAGATGAATGAAATATATCTGTAAGTAATGTTTTGTACAAATTACACTAAATCAAAGGTGAATTGATCCATTAGTAAAGGAGATGCTTGCTTCTACAGAGTATATAATATATTATAGTATATTAAACTCATAAAAGCTATCGTCGAGAGAAAATAAAATTCATTATAATTTGTATATTAGTAATTAATGGTTTTTTTTCTTTCTATTTTCACTATTTTTACCTATCGTGTAGTCACATTACATTTTTTTGTTTCTCCTTTTGATTTTGTGCTATTATAAGATGAAAAACTAATTAAAATATGCAAAATATAACGATAGTTTAATTTTGTCAGTGTTTAATTTAAATTGAATACTATAAGTTGGTTTGAACTCGTCCGTGAGAACGTTGACTGTCATGTATCTCTTTCATTAATTAATTTATTCTAGTCATGCAGGAATACTTGATGCGTGAGCATAGAAAAAAGGTTTATAAGTTTCTTATTATAGATTTTAAGTTTTAATTAATTAAAAAATAAATATTCACTAATTTTTATAGGAAGTTTTGTGGTATTTATTAAACTAAGGATAAGTGAAAATTGAAAATATGAAAATAACCTAAAAATATTTGATAAAAAAATAATTGTACAAAAGAGTTAACCTTAATTAACTTATAACATGAGAGAGAAGAGAGTAGAAAGATAGGAAAGCTATTGAAAAAGTAACAGAAAGAGGACATGTAGTGGAGGAAATAGGGGAAAAGAGAGAAATAGGAGAACGTAAATGAAAACAATAAAAGTCCAAAAAATATAATTGACCTAAATGGTTATTAAAGGGGCCTCTGCCTCTATAAAATAGTTTAGTATATATTTGTTAAAAGTTATCTTTTCACAAATATCAAGTTTTTCTTTTTTTCTTTCTTTTTTTATTTACTACATGGTAAGATTTCAAAGTTATGCTTTGTGGTTTATATTATTTTGAGGAAAGTTAAATTTTCTACACATATAAAAGTTCAAACAAAAGTAATTGTAGTTTATAGTTTTTTACTATAATACTACACATCAAACCCATTAACATTAAATAGAAAAACATTTTTTTGGAATTTTCTCATGTATATAAATCGTGGTCATCCAAAGCCTATCTTGCAATTGAAACCATCACATTCAAAGATAAAACTTGTGAAGATGAAAAGTACAAAAATGGAAGTTGTTATCATCATGTTGATGATGTTGATTGTCTTAGTACATGGGAGTTGTTACGTTGACTGTTTAAAAAAATGTGGAATTTTTCTTCCTTGCTTGGCTTCATGTATGGCCGATTGTCGTCACTCATCCTTAGGTCTTGCCGTCTCACCAACAACCTTTGTCATAGATGAGGTTGAAAGTAATCATTTAAACGATGCAAGTGAAGAACACCAGATACCGAATGGAGTGGAGATCTAGTGGAGATAAATCTTGCTTGATTTCATAGCAATGAAGATTATATATGAAGTAATGAAGTTAGTAATTAGTGTTTTTATTTTGTATTATTGGTCATTGTAACTTAATTTAAAGACAGGTTTAGTTACACAGACTGTTCAAGTTTTAGGGAAATCGTCTTTGACAACGCTGATTTCAAACTTATGCTTTCTGGTTTACATTATTTCGAGGAAAGTTAAATTTTCCACACGTATAAAAGTTCAAAGAAAAGTTAATGTAGTTTATAGTTTTTTCACTATAATACTACACATCAAATTTATTAACATTAAAAAGAATTTTTTTTTTTTTTTTGGAAATTATCAAATGTATATAAATCGTGGTCATCCAAAACCTATCTCGCAACTGAAACCATCACATCCAAAGATAAAACTTGCAAAGATGAAAAGTACGAAAAGGGAAGTTTTTATCATCATGTTGTTGATGTTGATTGTCTTAGCTCACGGGAATTGTTACGTTGACTGTTTAAAAAAATGTGGAATTTTTCTTCCTTGCTTGGCTTCATGTATGGCCGACTGCAGTCACTCCTCCTTGGGCCTCGGCGTCTCACCAACAACCTTCGCCACAGATGAGGTTGAAAGTAATCATTTAAACGATGAAAGTGAAGAACACCAGAGATCGAATGGACTAGAGGTCTAATGGAGACAAATCTTGCTTGATGTCGTAGCGATGAAGATTATATATAATGTAATGAAGTTAATTATTATTGTTTTTATTTTGTATTATTGGCCGTTGTAACTTAATTTAAAGACAGTTTTAGTTACACAATTTGTTCAAGTTTTAACAAAACTATGGCCGATTTGACATGCTACGGTTGGTATTGAAAGTTGTAATAAACACAAAAATAATAATTTTGAAATTTCTATTAGTAATTATCAATGATATATATATGATTTGGGGCATTTTTATTATGAAATTTAACAACACATGTATAGTGACAATCTACTAAGAAAAATTACTATGATGATTACTAAACAATTTTGTTGCAATCACAGATATAGATAGATAGATAGAAATTTCTAAATTCGATGATAATTAAATAACTACGAGAAAGCACCCCTTGACGAATTATCAAAAAACATTAACTGTTTATATTTCATACAGTATGAAGGGTTGGTATGATGGATTTGTGACATGATATTCCATTAAAACAGAAGTATAGCAACAATTAATGAGAAATCATTTACTAGCATATTTAAGATGAACGAAATATATCAATAAGTTATGTTTAGTACAAATTACACTAAATCAAAGATGAATTGATCCATTAGTAAAGGAGGTGCTTACTTATACGGAGTATAAAATTTATTACAGTATATTAAACTCATAAAAGCCATCATTGTGACAAAATAAAATTCTTTAGAATTTGTATATTAGTAAATAATACTTTGTTTTTTCTATTTTCTTTATTTTTACCTTTCATGTTGTTATATTACATTTTTTCTTTCCCGTTTTGATTTTGTGCTAATATAAAACGAAAAAAATAATCGAAATGTGGAAAATATGACAGCGGTTTAATTTTGTCAGTGTTTAATTTAAATTGAACCGTATAAGTTGGTTTGAACTCATTTGTGACAATGCTGATTGTCAAGCACCTCCTTTACTAATTAATTTATGTTAGTCATGTTGAAATACTTGATGCACCAGAAAATAGAAAAGGTATATAAGTTTCTTATTATATAGTTTAAGTTTTAGTTCCTTAAAAAATAAATATTTAGTAATTTTATAGGAATTTTTTTTAGTATTTATTAAACTAAGGATAAGTGAAAATTAAAAATATGAAAAACCTAAAAATATTTGATAAAAAAATAATTATGCAATCGAATTAAAATTAATAAACTTATACCATGAGAGAGAAGAGAGTAGAAAGATAGGAAAGTGATTGAAAAAGTAAAAGAAAAAGAACATGTGGTGGAGGAAATAAGAGAAAAGAGAGAAATAGGAGAGAGAACGTAAATAAAAAAAAATGAAAGTCCAAAAAATTTAATTGACCAAAATGGTTGTTAAAGGGGTCCCTGCCTCCATAAAATACTTTAGTTTATATTTGCTAAAAGTTACCTTTTCACAAATATCAAGTTTTTCCTTTTCTCTCTCTTTTTTTTTTTAGTATACTGCGTGGTAAAATTTCAAACTTATGCTTTATGGTTTATATTGTTTTGAGGAAAGTTAAATTTTCTACACATAGAAAAGTTCAAAGAAAAGTAAATGTAGTTTATAGTTATCACGTACTTTAACTAGTCCTTAGACTTGAGATTTCATATATAGTAGTCTTGTATATGGGCATTTATACTTTGATATAGGTATCGGTTCCATGGCGAGTTTTCGTGCGCTTATGTTGGGTATAGGTCTCCCGTATATGTAGACTGGTGAAAGTCCATAAGGGATTCGTTGCTCACCTAGTTGAGTAAATGAGTATTCCATATATTTTTTTGCAATTAGTCCACTAAAATCCTTGCGCAAGGTAGAAGACAATGATTAGAAGATGAGTTTTCTAAGTCAATTATCAAATGGTCTACTTAAAAAGAATCATAAGCATTGAGGTTAATATAACTTTCCAAAACCTATGTCCTACACCTCAATCGAAAAACTAGACAATGAAGGGACCATATTTGTTCGGTGAGTCATAAGTAGGAAGGTTTGCGCTAATATTTTACTTATTGGCTAGGTAATCGCGGACTTGTTACAAGACATTGACCACGATGGATGGGGACCATTAATTATAAATGGTTCTAATAGAATTAGATTAATTTTAAACTAATTTAATGTTTCAATTTAATTCTTGAATTTCAATTTTACTATAAGACTATGAGATAAATCTTATAGTTAAAAGATGAATTCTGGAAATAAAAGATCAAGAGAAATCAATTAAGATTTAGTCTAAAGAGTAAGAGATAAAGTACTATTGGGAATCCTTTTCCTGCAAAGATACGTACATGGAAGAGACTATAAATACCTCCTTGTGTGGTCCTCATTGTACACAAAATTATAAATGACAAAAAAATTTGTCTTGTTTCTCTTTCTACCTTATGTACGATTTTCTCTTCTATTCATTATCTTGTTCTTCATTTATGTTTAATTCATAAATAATAAATGAATGTCGAAGAGGACAACTCCAACGTTATAGGGATAGCAATGGGGTGGTTTTGGGGCGAGTTTGGCCAAACTCGATATCTGCCCTGCCAGGAAATATATGGACTCGGACCCGCTCTGAACCTGACGCGTCCATGTTGAACTCGATAGACTGTGTTAATTATTTTAAATAATTGAAAAAAGTTATTTTTTAAAGATAAATTATGTTATCATAACTTTCTAAATATAAAAAAATAATACTATTACCAAAATACTAATTACTTACAAATTTCTATTAACATATATTTAATTTTTGAAAAGTTAAATATTGTTATCACAATTTTATTTACACATATTTTGAAATTATAACTTAACTACTACTAGCGTTAGATTATTATTTTTATATATAAGAATAGCATATTTATTTTTTTATGTGATTATTTATACAATATATATACTTTTGTTTATAAAGTATAAATACATATCACATATATTTATATAAAATAACAAATATAAAATATAAAATTCTAACGGGGTGGGTTCGGGTTTCAAAATAAAACATCGGGACTCGCCCCGAACCCAGTTGGAGGTCAAAAAATAGGCACCAGTCCGGGTCCAAATCTAACCCGAATCCATTGCCATTCCTAGTTGAAGAGACCCTTTGGCTACGTGAGCGACTAGAGCATAGGGTTGAAGTATGAGGAAAGGTGCTCTTCCTCAAAATCGAGCTCGACTAACGACACGTGGCTTACGTTTCAGGGTCAACCATTGGGTGGCTGAAGCAGTTAGGGCCACATCACGGGGTGGACGGCCACGTGGACGGTGGGGGTAGCACCACATCAAGTAGTTCTCTCACTTTGACATACCCAAGCTCCCTTTCGAAAAATTTCAATTAAGTTTCCTTTCTTCAAAATTAATAATTTCTTCACAAATAAAAATTTCAACATAAAGATTCTTGAGTAATATTTTTTTGTATATAAGATTCAATTTTGTCTTAAATTCATTTTTCAAATTTACATTTCGGAATACTCTAAAATAAAATTTATTTTTTAAAATGACATTTATTTTCCATCACTATTCTTAAAAGTAATAATTCAAAACTATGTAAAATTTAAATTTTATTTTATTTAAAAATTGTACGAGCATGTGAGAAACCTAATTGCACAATAATTGGCGGGAACT
>JAOWBU010000510.1:0-25000 GCA_026212405.1 Petrea volubilis
CTTTTTTTGATGAATGTCACTGAATTTAAAGACAAAAAGTAGATAAGAAGTATTTATTGCAATCAATTTATAAAGAAAAAAATATATGACTGCTGTCAAAGTTAATATGAACCCAAAATTTCATCATATAAATATTGGTATTTGGTACCATCAAGTCAAATTTGTAAAAAATTGATATGATGTTGAAAATTATAAATGGGCTTTTAGATCAAATCAAAATTTTGATACACCATTTAAAATTGAGTATGAAATGGTCAATTCATGAATTACGACAGAGTTACGTATTGTTTGATAATTAGAAATTATTTCTTTCTGGAAGATTTCTGGTCCCGGGATTAATAGGGCACACAGTCCCTCGGAAGTCGGGGGGTCCTCCCAGATGTGTGTGGTATCCCGCAGCGCAATGCTCCCTATTGGGGGGTTCTTGAGTAGCCTATCTCCCCCCCATTTCTTTCTGACCAAAAAAAAAATTAGAAATTATTTCCATCATTGATTAGGCCAGGCTAGTGAAAAAAAAATATAATTTTTTTTATTTTTTTATGATTTATCTAATTTCAAATTCATTGTTTTTTACTTTTTCAAAATTTGAACTATTAGAACTTTATTTGAAGGTAAACTAATTTATAATACTTATAATGATATTTTACAATGACTAGACATAAATATGCCAATAAATGATCATTTATATATGTTCATAATGATAGCATGTCCTTTTTAGTCACTATACCAATGTTAAGAGCTTATTTTACCAAACACGCAAGCATCAAATACGATCCACTATCTTATTTATCCAAACATTTTTAGAGCTTATTTTGAAAATAAGCTCATATATGTTATAAGCTCCTAAAATACCTTTATAAGATGTAGGAGCTTTATAAGATGTTTCAAATAAGATTAGCCAAACACCCTCTAAAAGTCATGTATCCTCTATCTATGACGCGTAATTTGTAGGTGTCGTGTATTTAAATTTCGTAGGAAAATAGCTCACGTGCGGTTCACGTGCATTTTTCTAATTTTCACGTGGAAAAAAGTTAGTGATATGTCAATTTTTGAAAGATACAACCCTTTGTTGCCATTAATTTTCAATAGGATTAAGAGTGCAATTAGAGACAAATTATAGAACTAAATTTGCAATTTTGCCTAAATTATAATAAATTGTTACTAAACCTTCTGCTAATTGGAATATTTAAACCTTTTATTTCTGTTTCAACATCCCACATTTGCATACAAGTATAAAACAAAAAAAAAATATATATAAATAACAATATTATTTGAGTTGTTTTTTTTTGAAATATTACTCTACTGAAAAATAATTATCAAATTATTACTCTCTCAAAAGTATTTTTTATAGTTTTATAATTTATATTGCCACATGTATTATTGTGTAGACAAAAAAATATTAGTTGGTTTGAATTTAACTTTTTTTATTTCTTTCCTAATTAATACGTCCACAAGTATTTATTGATTGAAAATTTTTATTTATTTTCTCTACCTTTTGACCTATTATTATTATTATTATTATATTATTATTATTATTATTATTACTATTACTATTGTCATTATTATTATTATTATTATTATCCACTTTATTAAATTTTAGTTATCTTTCAGATACTTAATCTAAACATTGAATCGTCGAATAATCATGAGATTGTAATGAGTGTTTACGGATTTTTTTCTTGGTTTTGTTTTTTACAAGAGAATATTACTTTTTTAATTGTATCATATATATATATATATATATAGGACAATTATTTTTGTAGATTTTAACTTTAAATTTAACTTTTTATTGATTGAAAGTAAGATTATTGTATTATAAAAGTTTTCCTTTTGGCTTTCTTTAATTGCCCAATAAACAATATTAACTAGATTCATGTGGCTAAATTAGAATTTTAGAAAGTTTCCAAAATAAATAACAATCTTATATTATAATCTCATATGATATTATTAAAAACATAAAAAAATATTTATTAATTCTCACCTCACTGCTATTTAAAGTGTGTAATAATGGTGTAAAAAATAAGTAAAATTTGAAAAACAAAAATGTTAATTTTTCTTATGGTCAAAGCCGAAGATTACAATTACGGGCTATTAAATGTGTGAGAAAAGCCCGTTAGTATAGTCTTCAACATGTAGATTTTGGATGGGCTTTTAGACGCTTAAAGCCCAATACAAGAAGAAATATGGGCGATTAAGCATGTAAGAAAATTAGAGATTTTATACTTACAATTATTCCAGCAAGGGTATTTTAGGAAGTTTAAAATTATACATATCAAAAAAAACTTCAAAAGGATTCTCACTTAATATATAGTATGGATAATGACAAAAAACGACATGCATGTTATTGATTTCGTGTAAATAAATACTCTCCAAGATGGTTGAAATATGATATTGAAAAAAAATTAAGCCTATTTATATCATTTCATTGTTCAAAAATAGACGGTTTATAAGTTGGTGAGAGGTTACCTTCTTCTTTTTTTCATCCTATTTTATTAGTTGATAAGTTCCAAACATCTTATTTTTGAAATTACAAGCAATTTTCAGCAAAAAAATAAAAGAAAAAACCAAAATATGTTTAAGAGCTTATAAGATGAGGACACTCAATACATTAACGTTAATTGTGTAGTAATCTCCTTCATGAAAAACTTCAACTTAAAATCTAGCAAAAGGGTAATTTGTTCTCGATCCGAATTTTTTGTAGCACATTGGAGGATATCATCTCTTGCCCTACCTCGCAAAGAGCTAACAGATTTAGAGCCCGTTTATATGATGCTTCTCGAGCTGTGTTTTTTTATAGTAAAGTATTTTTCTTCTTAAGTCAAGCAATTTGCATTTCGATGCAGTAATTAAAAGTGTTTTGAAAAGTACTTTTATTTGAAACTACTCTAAATAACTTCTAAAAAAGTCAGTTTTGGGCTTCTTTTTTTTTCCTGGCTTCTACTTTCTAAAAAAAGTCCAATCAAACATATTTTTTTATTTGAAATGCATTTTTTTTTTTTCAAAAAAGTACTTCTTTTCTAAAAAATAAAAAATGTCCATCCAAATGAGCTCTTACTCACCTTATAATCTTCCCCTTCTAACCTTGTAACGACTCCTTTCATAAGGTATAAAACCTCACCGCCTTCAAACAATATCTTTTATGTCGTTCACTCACAAACTATTTCTCTAAAAAATGTGTAATATCTTTTATATTATTCAAACAGATTATTTGTGTTTGTATCAAAAAAAAAAATTATTTGTGTTTGTATCAAAAAAAAAAATTATTTGTGTCTAGGTTTGTTTTCTAATATATATTTGAATTCTAAAGAGAATTTATGATATTCACTACTTACTACAACTTTTTGCTCTCCATAGAACGATCCTTTGTTAGAAGTCATGCATTATATTAGAATGCACAACAAAAAATAAACTACAAGCTTGTGTTACATGTTTTAAGTGATTTCTCCTTTTATACTATTTCGGATGAGTTAGGGTCATACCCCTTGAAATTTGACATAATTACGAATAACCCCTATTGTTAAAAAAATTGAAAACAAACAAAGCAATAATTGCAGGTTGCAAGCTTGTTTTACATGTGATTTTGTGTATAACCACAAAAAATGACGTTTGCCCCCCTGATCAAATTCTACACCTTACGAAAGACCCCCTCAAGCCAAAATTAAAGTTACATACAACCCCCTTGGCAGCTCATACACTTCCAATATTTCGATCAACCAAGTTAGCAAGAGAACAGCCCGATCTCGTTTATGAAAGACCCAGCCAAAGCGACACCATCAAGTTTTTGTGTGTGCGTGTTTGTGTGTGTGAGAGAGAGAGAGACAGAGAGAGAGAGTCAACTCCAAAACAAGAATAGCAAAAATAAGCTGATCAACAAGGTTTTTCTCCATGTTCTTTGGTTTTGTTCAAATATCTTATTGTTGGGGGTGGGATTTTATTGAACATGATGGTGTCCTAGTGAGTACTAAAGGGATGCTTGTAATAGTTATTTATAGTGTGTTTGGGCATTTGGTCTTTACAAATTTAATTTTGTAGTTTATCTCTTTGATGGGAGCGCGCAGTGCATTAATTATGTAGTAATAATCTCCTTCATGATTATAAACTTCAATTCAAAATCAAGAAAAATCTAGTTTAAATGGTTCGTAACACATCGCGCAATATTTGTTAAATCATTCACAAATATGTATGTATCTAGATATATTCTGATATAAGTGGTTATGATATATAAAGAGAATTTAAAAGCGTTGTTGTCGATAACTTTTAAAAAAATTACATGGAACCCCCTGAAATGATTCTGCACCTTACAAAGCCCCCTTTAAACAAAATGAAATAGCATATACCCCTTTGGCACCAGATACACATCCAAATAGCATCAGTATAACAACAGTATAACTTCAAAAAATGACATGTGCCCCCCCCGATCAAATTCTACGCCTTACAAAAGACCCCCGCAAGCCAAAATTAAAATTACTTACACCCCCCTCGGTAGCTCATACACCCAATATTTCGACCAACCAAGTCGCAAGAGAACAGCCCGATCTCGTTTATGAAAGACCAGGCCAAAGCGATGCCAACAACCTCACCGATGACCCTTGTGACAAACCAACAAATACGCCGATCCCAGCAGAGGCGGGAATGGTGCTTATCCGGAGAGTCCTCCATCTCTGTCTCCAACATCTTTCTAGCCATGACCACAATTTGCTTGTTACTAAAAGGGCCAGCTGAGTCTTTCTTGAGAATCAATCGAACAGCATTGGTAAATTCACCATGAGCATCTCCATCGACAGGCCTCGTCTCCAAGGCACTCTCGTTTGCCTGAACAAGATGCCCTGATCAGTGGCCGAAGCCCTTGAAGCCCGACCAGGGGATCATAAACGAGGACAGCATGTGGAGCGTATAGCAACACCGTTGAAGTGATTCTCAGAGGAAAAAGAGCACAGCGTGCCGTTAAGTAACAGAAAAAACTGTGGTGATGGCTAGAGAAACTTCGGGATCACCACAATTTTTCTGTTACTTAACAGCACACTGTACTGTGAGTTCTCGACTTCAACGGCGCATGGTAACGCTCCACAAGCTACGATGTCCTCATTCACAATGTGCCGATCCAATGCATACTCCAGGGCATCGTGAGCTCGCTGTTTGGTTTTGGGTTTCCAGTCATCGCCATGCTGATGCATCTTCATCTAGCCAACGAAACGCTAAAATCGGTGCGGCGCTGAGGTTAGAAGAGATGATAAAGGGAGTGATCTTCAGAGAGAAGAGTGAGCAAAAGTGATCAAGAAAAAGAAGAAAACTTGGAGAACAAAAGGAGAAAATTAGATTGAGAAGCAAAGAAGATAGTGAGGTTGTGTGTGCGTTTGGTTTGAGGACAATCTTGCGGTATTTATAGAGCTGGTTTTGCTCTCTCTCTCTCTCTATATATATATATACACACACACACACACACACACACATATATATATATATAATTAGTGATGGTTTTTGTATCAAATTAAGTTCCATACATATTTTTATTGGAAAACGTAAGAAGAAGAGGTAACTTAATTTGCTTCTTTTCCTTAATTATCATAAGCTTGCCATTCATGTTTTTCAAAAGTTTACATTAGTCTCTTCATGATTAACTTTTCCTTTCTTTTTTTGCTCTTTTTTAATATTTTTTGCAGTTTTATGTCTATAGATCTCGACAAAATAAAATACCAAACAAATGTTTGCATAAGCATTAAGCAACTACTTGAATTAGTAAAGGAACAATATGTGTTTCCATTGGCAATATTCCTCTTTCCTCTCTCTCTCTCTCTCTCTCTCTCAATTTTTGGTTAAACATGACAAATATTCTTTTTCTAATTTCGGTATTGCAGCACAAAACTAAGAAATTATTCTTGTTGATAAAATATTCTTGCTCCCCTGATAAATGTTAGATTCTTGTAAATAGTGTCTTATAGTGGTTTGGGGCCCTTTAGTCTTTTCACCAATAGGCACACACCACATTAAGTAGTTAATCTACTTGATTCTTGATAAACTTCAACTAATTAATAATCAAGAAAAAAGTATAATTTCTATTTCAACATCAAATTCTCTATTTTATTCTATTTTTTATCCTCTATCTCATATTATATACATGCATGACATATATATATAAGTATTCCGATAAGTGAAAATAGCCAGTAACACGAAAAATTTCAATGCTACCCAATTAGATATTACGCTACTATATTTTTAGCTGTTAGATTTGAATATGATGATGTTAAAAAATGTTAAAAAAAGACACCATCACACTCAATCCAACAGCTGAAAAAACCACTTGGGTATTTAGCATCTCACAAGCCCTGTTAACACATTATCATGTACTTACCTTCAACAACCTGAGAAAGAACAGAATCAACAAGACAACATAAGCAACCAAGATTAACATGTTGATAAATTTGTCTACATTCCATCATTAAAACTTCAGAAAACATAGTAAAGACCAGATTCCAGTGGTAACTTCAGAAAGTACAGTTACGAGGTCGAAACTTGAGGATATATATATATATATATATATATATATCATGTAATAAGCTTAGCCTGGTGGCCAGTTCATTTGGCGTCCCCCAAGTAGGTGAACGTGGAGGTGATATACGGATTGGCCTGCCACAAAAATGTCCGGGGTCAAAATTAACTACGCAAGATGGATCAATATTGTGAAACAAACTAACAAATGCTTTGCCATCTAAACTAAAGCCGTTTTTACACTGTGCTGTACATAGTTTGACATATTGTCATATCATATTTTATACGGCAATGCGTAAACAAATGTAATTTGGATGGTGAAGTTAAAAAAAGATAACGTAGGTGATAAGAGTGTAAAAAGGCGCATAATTTGGGTGGCAAAGTGTTTAGTTTTATCTCTTTAAACGAGTGCATTTCATAAAAGCAAGAAAGGGTGCATACATCCTTTTGGCCCGTCAGTGATAACAACCCTGAACCCCTCATTAAGGTCTTCTTGTTTAGCAACAAGCTTCGCGGTGTAAAGTAGACGACCAAGAATGTCATAGTGCCTCTCCTCGGCCTACATGATAAACCATGAATAACTCCAATAATGATAACCAAAAACACAAAGGGCGTATTTTGGAAATAAGAATAAAAAGAGAAAACAAGAGGGGAAAAAATTCGTATTGTTATAACATGAGAGGTCGCACGACCATGGTTTTAAGTTCAAGCAACAACTCTATGCTTCATACATCTTCTCTCACGCTATACCTACTTCCGAAAATTAAGTCAGAGCATTGAACATGACAAGCAAATTTAGCAGTGTTAACTTATTTGTGGGTTCCATTATGAGGTTGAAGAGAATATGTATGTGCCGTAATGGTAACTTGTTGATCCCATTATGATAATGAAAATGAGTTTTTACTGAAAACAAAGACACAATCAATCACCCTCTTAGAATTCAATTGTTCTCATTTCTTGGTGACGAACACGATAAAAAGGGCATGGTCAATACGGTATTGCCTGTTACAACAAAAGCTCAAAATACAAAAGCAAATGCATTTTGTATATTTCATGCGACTATGCATATGTCTAAATCCATCAGTTAGATAAAAAACAAGAACTAGAAAATACAATGCAATCTAGTTCCATATATACAGCAGTAACAACACTTAGTTATGATTTACTCGAGACATGAAGTTTCGCTTCAAGGACATGCAAGAAGTGTCGAAAAATACCTTGGATATTCCGGTTAAACCATCCTTCACCTTAGGGATAATCACAATGTGCGTGGGGGCTTGTGGAGCTATGTCCCTGAAAGCTAGAACCTGCGAAATAAAATGAAGACCTTTAGTACTTAATAACATAATTCGAGCTTCGAGTTTCAGTTTACATAGAGCTCTAAATACAGGCGCTCACTGCTAAGAGAAGAGAGAAGCATAAACAAGGAAATTTCACAACCAGAAGCAAGAATGAAGCCACATAGGCGGCTCGTGGTAAGACCATATCACACCACAAACACACACACACACACACACACACATATCTCAAAATCAAACATTTTGCAACCCCAGAAATGACAAATTTACTTTTCATAATAAGAATAAGAACCTTCATTAGAACAGAACAAATATCAGCACGTTATCCACAAAGTTTCATACACACACACACACACACACACACACACACACAAATGTTTCCCTCAATCTTGCCTCAATGTCTGAGTAAGAATATTAAGTTTTGCCCTTTCAATTACTATATGTGTGTGTGTGTGTGTGTGTGTGAAGAATCCATAAATTGATCCAAGCAGTTAACTAAAATCATTCTCCACAAAAAAATCGAGCAAGAAAGTACAAATCAAGGGTCAAGTGAAACATTAAACAACAACCTTTTCATCCTCGTACACGATGTTGGCTGGTATTTCCTTGTTGATAATCTTGTCAAATCTGTAATTTTGTCGACCCGTCAAGAAAAAATCAATTGAATAATCATGTAATTACAGGCACTAACACAATCCCATGAAAAAAATTTGAGAGCTGAGCTATGATACGCACATGGTGGGAGCATCAGAGGGAGCAGCAGCAAGAGCAGCCTCTTTTTCGGACGCCATAGCCGTCTGAATGAGTAGCTGTGTGTGTGAATTAACGAGAAATAGAGAAATTGTGTACTTCTATTTATTTATTTTTCACCCCTTTAAAGTTCAAGATTTTAGTATATTGCCACTTAAAAATAGATTAAAAGTCTGTTTGGATGAGCATTAAATTTTTTTATCGAGTAGTGCTTTTATAATATAATTTATTTTTCAAGCCAAGTAGTTTTATGTTCAGATTCAGTAATTAAAAGTGTTTTAAATATTACTTTTATTTAAAATTAGTTTGGATAACTTCTAAAAAAGTTAATTTATTTTCTGACTTTTTTTTAAAGTCCATCTAAATATAATTTTTTTCATTGAAGAGCCATTTTTAACAAAAAAAAATGCTTTTCCTCTAAAAAAATGTATCCAAACGGATCCTTAATCTTATGAAGAAATGTTGCATTATAGTGTAGAAATGAATTTATTTGTATATTGATGTTAATAGCATATATATTATTGAATTGACGATTCAATTCCATACGCACAATACTTATTCCATGTCGGAGTGTTAGCTCAATCAATTTTGATTGGACCAATCAAATAGTAAGTGAATTATATTTACAACACGATTGATATGCATATCCAAAATATGGTCAATTATTTAGAAAAAAAGGGTTGATTACAAACTCCTCCTCCAATCTTTCATAATCATAGCGGCCTTCCCTCTAAATTTGCATAATTACAAAAATCAAACAGAAAATGTAAATTTACCCAATTATGCTCGATTAGAAATAACTAAAAATAATGAAAAAAATACCAATTTTTTTAAAGACCACTTTTCGGTGTGATGTTTAGAAATATTTAAATAATATTTTCTATTAAAAATCCTAATTGAATGGATAGTTTGTTAAACCTCGAAATTTAAAGAGATCAGTGTAGTAATATATATATATATATATATATAATATGTGAGTAGGGAGTTGATAATTTGGGTTTTTCAAGTGGGAAGTCAATGTAATTAACCCCCCACCGCCGTGGAGAGCATAATGCCAAAATTTAAATTTTAACAGTGTGCGTGTATGAATAGTGTATGTGCGCACACTATCAAAATAAACACACACACACACACACACACACACACACACATATATATATATATATATTTGATTAAATTAAATAGTGAGCTAGACTTCATGGTTAGGATAAGGCAATGGGGTTGAAACATTCACCACTTCAGCCTGCAACTAACTTTTAAGTTCACTCTCCATATGGCAATTGCGCCAATTTATAACCAATGGCCTACTTGACTAGTAGGTAGTTTGCACATTCGATCAAAAATTGTAACAAATAATACATAACTATAACTCGACCAGCACAATTTCATGGCTCACCACAATTAGTTTAGTTCCATAGAATTCCATGTTTGTTAATACTATAACAATGTACATACAAGAACAAGGTTCACTGTGACAGGACAGACAGACAAGGCATTTTTTTTTTTTCAAGACAACACAGGCAACCTCGAGGACCGTTCCCTGAGTCCGTCGTCTGGACAAGGCAAGGCAGACCTGAAAAAAACCTAAGACTCGCCAAAAAAAAGAAAAAAAAAATGACAGGACATTGCGATGAATCTACACGATCTTCACATGGGGGCCGAGCTCGTTCTACGCAGTTGATACTTTGGCTCCGTTGGTGGTATGCTAGGCAACACCTTATCCAATTCCTGCAAGATAACAACAATGATGAATACCCGTATCCGAGAGAGAGAGAGAGAGAGAGAGAGAGAGAGAGAGTGTTACAGAGGCCTCTCTGTAACTGTGTGCAAATTACAGAAATCTCTGTTTTTGGTTTCAAAATTACACATACGTTCCATATAACTTATCCCCACCTAGTAGTTACACCCTCTGAACGATCATTCCAAATGTACACTTCCGGATTACTCTGGAATATATGGATGATGTTGTCCGAGTTCTTGATACATTTGTCAGTTTTCATCAAATGTGGACGAATGGGGGTACTTGTAATTTTGGAACCAAGAGGGAAGTTTGTGTAATTACACGCAGTTACACGGAGGGCATTAAATATAAATTTCTAGCTCTCAATGCGAGCATGTGATAATCAACTATATCATTAAACATCAAACATTTCGAAATAACAATTAGATAGCTAAGCTTCAGAAAATGAGCAGATCCCACTTGAAAATAGGCCAAGACAATGTCGGTTCTACCCACAGCCAGAAAGCACAGGCAAAAAGTTCCATTTCGTACAAAACTAAATTAAAGAGCTGACAACATCAACTTGACTTATACATAACGAGATGTGCATCTACAATTAAGAAACTAAACCACGCCTCCAAGAACACAATATCGAGTCGCGTAGGAGTAGATAATAATAATACGTATTCCTAGAAGTGCCACTCGAAACAACTTTGCAAAATCTACTTAAGATATGATGGTGATTGATTCAATTTAGACGGCTAATTTGTTTCATAACTTCAGAACATCAAATCTAATGTTCAAAGATACAGATTACAAGGACTAGCAGAGAAATACAAGCAAGTTCAGTCTCTGAGAAACGGAGGGAGAATTAAAGACTCTTTCCCGATAACAAGTTACAAACAAAAGTCATTTACTGATTCTTTTACTCAGATCTAAAGAGTGGCTTACTAAGAGACCAAATGTGATGCATTGAAGGACATCGAAACTCAAAAGAGGAAAAAGTTGAAAATGAGTGGATAATTAAGATGCTCTTTGTATAATAGAAGTAGAGTGCAGAGAATTTATCCATATTTTTCAACTTTTCTAATCATCATCAGTCAAAATGCTCAAAAAAAGCCTGAAATCTGTGGGTGCAATAGATATGATATGATCGTCTGTGGTTTGAAACTAAGAACATAGTAGTATTGCTTTTCAGATCAATCAATTTACAAGATTCGATTTATCAACAAGAGGTAGTTTATCAGTCAACAACTGACGTACTATGCTTTCACAAGTGGAAAAGCTGCCTATATGACAAAGCGGATTAGTTTGCTACAATGAAAGCTAAAAACAAAAGAGACGACTAGATTACTTTGCTTCATTATGTGTGGCTTTTCTTTGTTTATCACAATCTGTCGAGCCAAATGACCAACGTCACAAAAGCCACAGTTACAAGAACGGCCAACCACTCCATGACCAGTATATTTGCATCTTACAAAATGGTATTAACATTTATCAACATATACTAAACCTGGTCCGCTTAAAACCAAACCTCCAGAATATGGCAAATTTACTCAATAGAAACCCGTACTAACCAAAATTCCCGATTGAGTTATTTTTATTGAGGTATGCTCTTTTCAGGACCTGGATTACTGTTCACTCCCAATTTTCTCAACAATTAAGCTGTAATATCTCTTAGGGAGAGGAAAATTAATATTAAAAATCAGTCGCTCTGGCGATTTCCTTCCCACTGAAACCCAGCATTCAAAATGAAATCTTGAACTTGCGATCACCACTCATCAGTTATGTTTTGTAAAAAAACCAGAGTGAATGGAATGAGTATTTGTCACAAACGAACCAAAAATTCAAAGTACTTTAAGGTCATTAACATGTACCAAATGCAATAATTTATTTAGTCTTCCTAAAATAGCCCAGCTAACAACATTGTAAAACAAAACAGAGGATTTGATTTCAATGAAACCGATTTGATGACCAAACATAAGAACTGAAAGATGATAATCAGCAGCCAACTCGGTAATTGACCTACAAGGATGTATGTCCAATGTCTGCATAACTTAGCATGCACACCATTCTGTAATCTTGTAAACGGTTGAATCCTCAAAAGAGATTATCTCTGTTTGTTGAATTGTTTATTAATATTTAGACATTGCATATGCATTTCAGCCATTCATTCTTAGCAAGTTGATAAAAATTTCTAATGATCCAAAGTCAGCAAGCTAGTAAAAGAGCCAAAAACTTTTGGTAAGTGGGGTCAAAAATCAGTTACACTCAAGTCGTTGCATCAAGAACATGAGAGAGTTCATGCAAGCACCATGTCAACAATATCAAGAATAAGAAAGTAAATATAAGCACTACATCAAAAGCCCAAGCAATAGCAAACAAAGCAACTAAACAAAGAAAGTTGTAATACACTTTCAAAGTTTCACTCCGCTATAAATTTTTCTTAGTTGACATCCACTATGCAAACATTGTAATTTAACATGACATGCCATCACACACTAAAATGAAAAGGAAGGTATAATTGAAAAGTATTGAGTATAGAGAGCCAAAACCAACCTGTTGTTCCTTAAGCCTTTCGTTCTCCTCCTCCAAACGCGAAACCTTCTTCTCGAGCTCATGCGTATAGGCCTGTGCATAAAAAATAATCAAAACATATGCCTATAACCCAGAGAGAATCTTTTTGTTTTCAAGAAAAAAGAAGAGCTCAATAATTTCCACATGTAGACTGCCTCAAAACCACACCTGCTTCCTTGCTCGTGATCGTGCTGCAGATTCCCTGTTTTTGATCATCCTCTTCTGCCTCCTTTCAACACTCTTTTCAACTATATCATCCGGAGCGACTCGTTTCCTTCTGGGTGTCTGCGTGTCTGACAAAGTGCCCATCAAAGGGGATGAGGACAAGGTCATTTGGGCTTCATTATATGCACCATCCACCACAGGATTTCCACTAAGTGGGATAGGCTGTTGAACAGGATGGCCCGGCAAGTAAACGGGCATCATACTCTGTGGCTGTTGTTGTTGCTGCTGAGGATGGATTGACGGGATGGGATAATTCATCCATTGTGCTTGCTGAGCCAGTCCCACTGAATCAAAACCCCCAATTACTGAACCCGTATTCTTCTTTCCTGTGGCCGACTCAGCAACAACCCCTGCCTTAACCAAGAAATCCTCCAATGTCATTTCGCCGAGTGTCGATTTCCTATCAAGAATACCCGTTTTTTCACCCTGCTGAATATCCTGCCACACCTCGTCAACAGTCTTTTGCCTGAGATCCCTAGAGAGTGTGACGCTCGACTGTCGGTTCAAAGAGGGGCCTGATTCGTGCTGACCAGCCGTCCCGTGATCAGCAACACCCTCCACTGCTTGATTATTTGCCTCAGCTGTCCACACAGTCTTGAGAAGTTCATCAAGATTCATGCTACTAAGAGGTTTCCCCAAATCTCCCAATTGGTTCTGCACCTCATCCAGAGTGAGGCTGTACAAGGACCCTTGCCTAGCCAACGGGTTCGATTTCGGGTCCTGGGTTTGAATTTGGGTTCCCCCATTGCTATTACTACGACCCCCTTGAGATCCCATTCTCTGACCAACCATGCAAATCCACCCCCCCACCCCACTTTCTTCAACACCCACAATCTTGAACTAACTTCCTCAAAAAAAATAATCCCCCGAAAAAACCCTCAATTAACAGCAGCAGAACAAATTACTAAAGCCCAAAACTCGCATAAAAATGCAACCATTCAATCTATCAAGGGGGGGGGGGACCCATTAAATTGAAGAAAGAATCAATCAAGAAAAATGCAAGAAAGATTAATTTCTGCGCACCCAAAACGGCGAAGCAGATCAAATCCGACAAAAAGAAAAATGCAAGAAAATTTTAGAAAAATAAATTAAATTAAACAAACAAAAAAAATGGATAAATAAAGGTTACCAGGAGAAATTCAAGAACCCCAGAAAGCGAGAGAAGTCTTAGAGCAAGATTTGAGTTTGCATGCAGCCAGAGATGCCCCACCATTTCTCTGTAAGAGGAAAAAACCCACAAGCCATGCTGCAAAAACCTGAGCTTAAAATCTAAGTCCTGAGAAATGAAAAATATGCATAGTACATGTGGACAAATAATAAATAAATACAGGAGAGAGAGAGAGAGAGAGAGAGAGAGAGAGAGACCCACGTTCTATTCTCCAAAAACAGTATAGAGCATATTAATTTTAATTTTTCGAATATGAAAACAATCGGAAAAAGCAATTAAACAAATCAAAGCATTGGCTTTTGTTTTTTTATTTAATTAAATTAATTGTTCCAGATACTTGTGGTTCCTCACAATTCGATAGTGGCTCCTCACAATTCGATAGTTTGGAATGTTTTTTTGAAATATTGGTAATCAATTTTATTTTATTTATTTTTTGTTACAAGTTTTACTTTCTTCTTTTTCTTTTGTATTTGTGAGAAAAATATTAGATTCGTTTCATAATAATAGTCATTTAATAGTATACAATATATATCGATATCTATTGAATGCCTCATGTTGATTGTATAAAGAAAAAATAAAAATTAATTTATTTATATTTGCTCTGTCCTATTCCAAGAATATATAGGAACATCGTAATCATTTCCTCACTTTAAAAAGTACGTGCAAAATCAAACAATGATGTTGAACTTCTTGATCTTGCACACATATATAAATATATGTCATCATGACAATAACTTGACACACCCAATTACATTCTCTCGGCCAAAAAATTACAAAGATAATGGCTTTGCAATTTTTGTCTAGAAATTGGTGTTCATATCGAGGGAAGAAATCAGATTTTGATTTTGGCTTGGCTACTGGCTTAATGTGAGATTGCGGCTCATAATGATGAGAAACAGATTGATTTTCTCTATTAATAAGGACCACAATATTTATGATGAAAAACTTGGTTTTTTCTTAATTCATGACGTAGCACAATAATGATTGTGAATTGCATGAGGAATTCTCACATGTTGATATTTGAGTTCAAAAGCTCTCGGCCGAGTTTTTGTTTTCACGGGGCGATCCCACTTATTTCTTGATCGAACACAATTTATTCTTGATTGATAAGATACTCTTGAGATTAATTGTGTTAAAAATAGGGATAATTACTCCGACCATCCCTGAGGTTTGGCCTAATTATAAATAACACCCCCTTGTATCGAAAATTACCGATACCCCCTGAGTTTTGTGGACTTTTTTGTAAGATAGACGGAAATAATAAAATGTCATTTTTACCCCTTAAATATTTGAAATATTTTTTTATTTAAAAAATAAAAAAATAAGTATAAAATTGAATTGACCAAAATACCCTTCATTAAAAAAAATTACCATCTCTCAAATAAAACCCTAACTTAACCCCCCCCCACCCCACCCCCCCGTCACCACCTCCCACCCTCCCCCCGGCCTCTCTCTTCCCCTCTCTCCCCATCTCTCTGTCTCTCCCCCCCCGTCTCCCACCCTCCCCCCCAGCCTCTCTCTCCCCCTCCCTCCCCATCTCTCTTTTTCTTGCCCCTCCCCCCTCTGTATCTCTCTCTCACACGCAGCGGCGGTGGCGGAGGCGAAGCAGGGCGAGCAGCGGCGGCGGAGGCGAAGCAGGGCGAGTAGCGGCCGCGGAGGCAGAGGACGGGCTGCAGCGGTGGAGGCAAAGGAGGACGGGCGGCGGAGGCAGAAGACGGTGGATCTCTCGTCCCTCTCTCTCGATCTCTCTCTTCTTCCCTCCTCTGAATCTCTCTCTCCCTCTCCCTCTACCTCTAGATCTCTCGATCTTTGTCTCTCTTGCTGTGAAGGACGGTGGGCGGCGGCAATGGTAAAGGACGGTGGGCGGCAGCAATGGTTAAGGACGGTCCTCTCTCTCCCTCCCTCCTCCCTCTCCCTCTCCCTCTAGATCCCTAGATCTCTCTCTTTCGCGGCGGCGGATAGGTGGCTGGCAGCGGAGGACGGCGGCGGCGGCCGGGGGCGAGGGGGGATGTTTGTGTATATATATATATATATATTTATGTATATATGTATGTGTGTGTGTGTAAATTTAACAAAAATATTACATTAACCCCCTTGATATTGTACATAATTTCCATAAAATCCCTCAAATAATGATATTATTTACCATAAACACCCTCAAGGGATAAATAAGTCAATTCATATTTGTTTAAATTGCATTCCCGCCTTCAAAAGGGTAATTTCGGGAGATCACGTTGGAGGGCAAACGTTGACTTTTAGTCAACTTAACGGAGGGTGAAAATTGTAAGACGGCAACAAAACTCAGGGGGGTATCGGTAATTTCCGATACAAGGGGGTGTTATTTGTAATTAGGCCAAACCTCAGGGGTGGTCCGAGTAATTATCCCTTAAAAATATATCCACATTTCTCGATTATTCCTAAAGGAGTTTAGAAATTATTCTAAAAGTTAGAATATATTTAGTTTTATATACACAAAGACGGTTTTCAATTCGATTCCAACATAGAATTCGAGAACTCGAGGAGATTCGTTCGTGTGGACTGTCTTTAAAGAGAGAATGCTTGGGCTCCTATACGCATGGATTCGTTTGGGCTGGTGAGTTCGATTGATTGAGCATAAACTCAAAGATGGACTCGTATTTGAATACGACAATTCCCTATATCAAACGGAAGGCACATAGGTAAATTTCGTTTGAACTTTATTAAACATGTTTGTCATTTGCATAAGATCCACATTGCAATAGCAACAGGATGTGTTTTTACATAATAGTTATGTGTTAAATTTTTATATTTCCGCTGTGTAAGCATCCCAGGGCATATGCGAGGCTAATAGATGTGATCACACGAGCTCTGAATCATTTTCTTTTTTGGATTGCACCCGTAGAAGAGTAAATTTATCCTGAATTTACATATTTTCTATAGGGTTGGGCGTCAGATAGGATAATTATAGATTCGGATTTTATAGGTCGGATACTCAATATATCAAGTAATTTAAATTATTACCGAATTTGACCTAAATTATATGACTATTCGATTAATAGGGTATCCGATTGGGTTCAAATTTTATCATATCAGATTCGATTTTTGATGAAAATAAATTTTGTTAATTGTATCAATATGGTAATAAAAATCTAGTTATTTAAAAAAAATATCTTCACCACAATTTTATAAATTCAATTCACGCTCTGATATTAAAAATAAAGTTCAAATGCTTACATTTATTAATTATAAAATATTATTACAATTTCATTAAATTATTTGATATTAATATCATTAGGATATTAGCTATAAAAAATAAAGTTCAAATGCTTATAATTATTAATTATAAAATATTATTACAATTTTATTAAATTATTTGATACTAATATTATTAGGATATTAGCTATAAAGACAAAACACCTGGTTTAAATGTCCACCTTTATACGTACAAATATTTAATTTTAAAAGATAAATTTATCTCTTGGTAGGAGTACGAGTGTAAAAGGTAAAAACTCATCTCTTGATAGAAATGAGATTTTAAAAGATAAAAACTCATTTTTTGAAAAGTAAGACCGTAGGAGTAGGATTCTATAGAAATTCAAATTATATATATATATATATATATTTTTTTTTATTTCCTTTTCTTTTTAAAATTTTTAATTGGTACCCAATTGGGTTCTTCGGATGAAAAAGAAAACCCAAAGTCCGACCCATATTTAAATTAATCAAGTTCGGGTTATCAGGATCCCGAATTTTAATCCAAATTACGTGTCCCAAAATACTCAAATCCAATCGGATCAGATCGTGACCCAATTTACCTTATCTGAATGCCCACCCCTAACTCTCTATCCTTGCTTAAATTTTATCACACTTTTATTTTATTTTTTTTAAAAAGGCATTTAAACTAGGGATGCAAACAAATTGAATTGGCTCGTGAGCCTAATGAGTCGGCTCGACAAATGTTTGAGCTCGATTTCGATGATTCAAGCCCAAGCAAAGCTCGTATAATTATCGAACCGAACTTGAGCTAGGAAATTCTTGTTCGTAGGCTCGCGAGCCTTTGATATTTTAATATTTATTTAATTTTATATAATATATACATATATAATTATAATATAAAACAAAAATTACTTCAAAAAAAAAACAAAAATGAAACCTTAAAGTCAAAATTAAGATTTGGTCAAAACCTCCACCCCTCCTTGTCTTATTTCTCCGTCATCTCTCCTGCTCTCTCTTTCTGGTCTCTCTTCTCAATATTCTCTCTCGATTCACACCAGAGTCTCTCCTTTCTCACCGTCATCTCTCTCGGCTCTCTTTCTTTCTCTCGTCTTTCCTCTCCCCGTTGTCTCTCTCGGCCCCCCTCTCTACTCTCTCCTCTCTTCTATTACAGAAAAGAGAGCCTCCCCCGTGTCTCCGCCGCCGCCTCTCCTCCGTTGCCGTGGGTTTGAGAAAAAAGGTTTAAGAAAGTGGGTTTCAGAATAGATTGAGCTCGAGCCAACGGAATCGAGCTGAGTCGAGCTCAAGCCTGCAATTTCCAGTTCGTCAAGCTCGAACTTTGAAAAAACGCCAAAATTTGCCTCGACTCGTTTGCATCTCTAATTTAGACTAAGAGTTAGCAAATAGTTTTTGCTAGAGTAGTGAATAATGAGCCGGCTGCATAACAATATTGATGAAAAGTTGGCTAGCAATTTCAGTTGGCTATATATATGTCACACACACAAACACACAGTTGCGACACGTTTGCAAAAATTTCAACTCTTTGATAATTATTAGTAGTAGGAAAAAACAATCATAGTGTTTTCAGATTTTATATTCCTTCCTACTCATAATCTCATAATGGATGTAGTTTAACGTTACTGGACAAGAATTAAAGAAATGGATTAATAATATTAATTATAGATTAATTTGAGTAAAATACTTCCATAATTAATGAGTTGTTGGAAGATTTGTTAAGAATTTACAAAAAATACTAGTTAGAATCTAAGAGAATTTTAGAAAAAAACTAATAAATTTTTTTGGGAAATGTGAGAAAGATATATATTATGAAACAAAAAAAAATTCTAAAACAGTATTTGTTGTGGTATGAAGAGAGTATCATTTTAGCTATTTCTAAGCACATTAAAAATAGCAATGGTATCTTTAGAGCTTTTTCTTTTTTTTTTTTTTCAACCAAAAGCACATAATAAAAACCCACCCAAGTTCAAGCACAGTTTTCTTAAGACCACCCCACTTTTGTGTTTTCGAACCAAAGTTCTAGCACACAAAAAAGTTGGAAGTACATACTTTATTCGATACAGATTCTGTTTAATGAGAATGATTTCTACATATAAGCCTAAATCGATCAATAATATTAGAATCTCATAAATCAACCCAAATCGACTTACTAATGGGATGCCCTAATATATTACAAAATTTGGCTTAAAAATTGAAGCAAATCAGAAACATAATTGGAACAAGAGTATTGAGTATATCATTATTTTCAAATCAAGCACAAATTTTTATAACCAATAATCAACAAATATTGAATAAATATAAAATTAGCATATAGTAGAAAGAAACTAGCATATTAGAATAATATTTATGAAAACTCGATCCCACACCAATAACCTAAAGTTGACGGGACATCACCTTACCAATAAAGAACCAAATCTATAGGCCACGATAGTTACTACGGAACACTAATGTTTTTTGTGAGCCAAAGAGTAGAAAAAATGGGGGATAATTTTTTTTTGATATAAAAAAAACCAAAAAATAACTTTTTTTTTAAAAAAAATTATTCAAAATAGATTCCAATAAAAACAACTTTTAAAACTTTTTTAATTATTCCATCCAAATATAAAATTATTTAACTTAAGAAAACTCTATCATGAAAAGAACAGGTCGAAAAATACTTTTTTAAACCCATCTGTACAGACCCTAAATCTAATTTACAATTGTACAAAATTTCCAACTTTGGGAACCTTCTTTTTTGGTCTGTGACTAGGGGTGGGCGTTTCAGGTCGGGTATCGGGGTATCCAACCCGACCCAATCGGGACTCGTTAATTCAGGATGGGTACCCAACCCCTAACATTTTTTTCGGGATGAGATTCGAGTATTGGTTTTATACCAGATTGGGATTTCAGTACTCGAATTTATTTATTAAAAAAAAACCATAATTTTTGAAAACTAAAAGTCATGATTAGAAAAACATTCTAAGTTTCTCTCCTCTATCTAGGAATGGCAACAGAGCGAATCTGGGGCGGGTTTAGCCAGACCCAGGACCTGTCCCGCCTGAAAATTTTCAGACCAGGCCCGGTGACCCGGTTAATTTTTTTTAAATAATTAAAAAATATATTTTTTAAAGAAAATTTATATTATCATAACTTTCTAATAATGAAACCTAAGTATTAATTATTTATAAATATCTATGAACATATTTTGATTTTTGAAAAGTTAAATATCATTATTGCATATTTATTTGCCCAAAATTTGAAATTATAATATAACTACTAATGTTAGATAATTATTTTTATATATAAAAATAGCATATTTATTGTTTTTATGTGACTATTTATATAATATATACTTTTTTATATAAAGTTTAGATACGTATCATATAAATTTAAATAAAATATTATATAAAAAATCCTAGCGGGGTGGGTCAGAATTTTAAAATTAGGACCCGCCCCCCGGACCCGGTTGGGGGTCTAAAAGCTCACCACTAATGGGACGGGTGCGGGCCTGAGTCCGGGTCCATCTCAGATCCATTGCCATCCCTACCTTTGTCTCGCGTATCTCTCTGCTGCTGTCTCAAAACTAAACTGCTTTCTCACTCTCAACTCTCCCAAATGCCCACCTAAGTCTATCATCTCTCAACTCTCTCGTCTCGCATTCAAGTACTAGGCTACTAGCATCCAGCGGGCAATGACAAAGGAAGTTCCAGCAGGCAGAGGCAGAGGCAGAGGCTGAGGCTGAGGCTGCGGCAGCGGCGACATTGCAGAGGGCAGCGGTGACATCAGCGGGCAGGGGCAGGGGCAGGGGCAGGGGCACGCCGGCAACGGATAGCAAGTCAGCATAAATTTTAATTTTTAATTTTTAATTTTTTTTTTGTATTGGCTAGGGTTTTGATATTGTGGGACTTGAAAGTTGGAATTGTGTTGGACAAACTTTAAATTTGGAAATTGTGTTGGACCTCTTTATCATGTAAGAGGGAATTTTCTCTCTCTCTGTCTGTCTGTCTTATTTTTTTTTTTAATAAAAGTCGGGTACCTGACAAACTCAGGATGGGATCAGGAAGCCAAATCCACTACTCGAAATTTTGGGTACCCATCCCGAACTCCCCAAATCCCATCCCGATGCCCACCCCTATCTGTGACAGTTCCTCTAACTTTCCTTATCTAACAAATCCACGAAATATAGAGTGTCTGTTCACAACCAAGAAATTCATCCAAGAAAATGGCAATTTAAGGTCCCTTTCACTGAAAACAAAATGAAGACAACTATCCAAGATCCAATTTAGATAAACAGACCTGTTTTACGATACAAAAAGTGAGTTTAACAAAGCATCCAACAAACCAAAAAAGACAAAATTTAAACATGTAATCCATAGTGAAACATCCTCTAACAAAACAAACCAATTCGCTCCTCAAGATCATGCCTCGACGTCCTCAATAACGTGAACAATCTTGTTAGTGGGCTTCGCCAACAGATCAGTGTATTCTTGGAACGGGGATTTCGTGAATTGAGTCTCCCTCCAGAAGTCCGGTGTCAAGAAGCCGTATGTCTTCAACAGGCAATCAAACGTTGCCTAAAAAAGAATGAATAACTTTGAATAAGTGACCACAACATGAATAACTTGATCATCCGATTGTAACAGATAAGCCATAACTTTAGACTATATTTAGCTAGAACCATGCTGCAATTTCATACTACGAAGTGGCGTAGAGGTTTCAACGACGAGCATGACCCCTCACCTTACCCTCCCACAAAAAACATGAAACACAAAAGGCAAAGACGCCATCCGAATATATAATTATATCAAATCATCAGACATTAAAATTTCATGGATCATATGAGAAAAGCCATGCAAAAAATACACCACAAGCAACTACTCATAAAAGAACTAGACGGGCATATCCACCAACCTTAAAAAAATCACCAAGTTCCGGATATTATATGAAAAGCATACGACGAAACATGAGAAATTAGACATAAATGACCAAAAAGAAGCTCCTAATCTCTAGAGAACACATTACATATGCCAATCACATTAACACTAGACATATCAAAAAATAGTCAGGAAATCACGCTTCAGTATCAATAGTCTTCAAACAATACTGGTCAAGAGACATTACTACAAGAAGTTCCATGTAACAAATTAAATTTACATCTCCAGAAATGTTCACCAATACTGATTCAAACCAAAATTCAATACGGAAAAACACATGAAAATGCCAATCTTATGCGTTATCAAGCTCACAAATGCATAATAGTAATCTCCCATGGGGCTCAACAGAAAGGAACTATACACCACAGTACAAGAACAACCAAACTTTAAATATAACACCAAAAGGGAATTGCAATCAAAATCAAAGAGCCATAACAGAATAACAAAAATGAATTATAATCAAGCGGAACAAGTTACATACCTTGACAAAGTTCCCGAGGGTCTTGGTGGAACCACGAGAGGAGGTGAAAACATCCTCAATACCGGCGAACTGGAGCACCTTCTTCGGAACACGCGCCGCCACAATCCCGGCACCACGGGGAGCAGGGACCATCCTCACCGTAACGGAACCACACTTTCCAGTTACCTTGCACGGCACAGTGTGTGGCTTCCCAATCTTGTTACCCCAATACCCTCTCCTCACGGGGATCACAGACAGCTTAGCCAATATGATGGAACCGCGTATTGCGGTAGCCACCTCCTTCGAGCACTTCACCCCGAGACCCACGTGACCATTTCCATCACCGACCACCACGAACGCCTTGAAACGGGTCCTCTGCCCGGCCCGGGTCTGCTTCTGGACGGGCATGATCTTCATCACCTCGTCCTTCAATGAGGGCCCGACGAGGGCGTCGATGATCTGGTACTCCTTGATTGGGAGGGAGTGGAGGTAGATTTGCTCCAGGGATTTGATTTTCCCGTCCTTAACCAGACGGCCGAGCTTCGTCACCGGCACCCACTTCTCCTCCTCGGTTTCACGGCGGGGGCGGCGGCCGCCTCCCCGGCCACCCCTGGCACCGCCTCGGCCACGGCCGCCGAACCCACGGCCGAAGCCGCCGCGATCGCCTGCGCCTCGGTCTGCCATTACTCTAGCTGGTGTGTGCGAGTGTATGTGTCTGTGTGTGTGGCAGAGAGTGAAACCCTAGCCAAATCAAGGTAGGGTTTATATGGGAAAGAGGAACTAATAAATGGGCTTAGGGCTTGATTATAACAAGCCCAATTGTTTTATATAACCCAATTTGTAAAAATCTGAATGGCTTTGGGATTATTCTTTGGGCCTCTTGGGCCCAAATTTTTATTTTATATTTTATAATTAAGTTCTTGAATGTGAGTGTTGAGAGATTGTGAAGTTTAAAAATGGATTTGAAGGCCTTAATGTGTATTTTAAAGGGCCCATTAGGATGAACAGTTTTTGAGAATATATGTATATATATATATATATATATATATATATATTTCACTAAAAAAAATCAGTATTTGATTGGACTTTTTGTAAGGCAGAAAGTAGAAGTTAGAGACAGATCCAAATGTGACTATGTAAAGTAACTTATAAAGAAAAATTCCTTATTAAATATTTTTAAAGTATTGTTTTGAAATTAAAATAACTTGATTTAAAAAAAAAGTTATATTATAAAAAGTAGGATTTGGTGAAATTTCTCTTGTAGATCCCATTTAGATGTGCTTTTTTTAGAAGAAAAATACTTATTAAAAAAAACACTTTAGTGGAAAAAAAAAGAGAAAAAAAGACCAAAAATGATTTTTTCTCAAAATTATTGAAAGTAGGTTGAAATAAAAATATCATGAAATCATTTTTAGTGGCTGCATTCAAATACAAAAATGTTAATCTTGGAACAAACTTTATTATAAAAAATATAGCTCGATAAGTACTTTATTTTTAAAATATATAAAAATGGATCCTTAATCCTATTCATATGGCTGTAAATGGATAATCAAAAATTCAATTACCGTTTGCATTCGTATTCGTTTATAGGGCAAAATATCTGTATCCATTTAAAATGGATATTATCTGTATCCTATTATAGATATCCGATTATAAATGGATACGGATATGACAATTAGATATCCAATCCATTTAATATTCGCTCCGAATGCATTCCTGTTTATATATTCGATTATTTGTAATTTAGTAAATCCATTAATTATATCCTTATAAATAATGATTGGAAAAAATAACTTATATGTATACTAAAAATTTATGTGCTTTTAATAATATTTTATTCTTTAAAATTAATTGATTATTTGATATAATTTTGTAAAATTCATTTGTTGTTAATAGTTTTAAAAAATTATGTTTTTAATAATCATATGCATCATATTTCATATATCATAACATATATAGAAATAAAAAAATAAATAGTTTATATTATGTGAATGATAAATAACAAATTGTTTATTCAAATAAAACACATGGATTTTTTAATGGATATCCTATTTTTATAACTTAGAAAGATATCAAAAAATAAATAAAGAAACATATTTGAACTTTAGGTGTTACTAATAAAAAAAATATGATACCTATGTATACGTATATATAATTTTTTTATTTTTTTGTAAATAAGTTGATTATATATAT
>JAOWBU010000511.1:0-25000 GCA_026212405.1 Petrea volubilis
AGGACCTCATATAACATTTAACATACATACCAAAGTTTTTTTCCCCTTTTGTTAGGAGAAAATGGAAAATTCTTGTTCGAATTAAATCTGATCAAATTATATATATATATATATATATATATATATATTATTTTTGGTTACAATTAAATTATGGGAAATATTGCTCTCATAATTTCGGGGGATGGAGTATTAAAGGTTACGCCCCCTCCCAATAAGTGCGCTTTCTGAAATTCGAACTTGTATTCTCATCCTTATGGGGGTCAGAGTTACTTACCACTCGACCAACAACTTGTTAGTCCCAAATTATATTTAAATGCAACAAGTGATTTATGCTTATAAGTATACAATTCAATAGAAGTAACTAATCACAAAGCAAGAATAGTTTTGCTTGGCCGAATTAACCAAGTGTATTACATACTTACTGAATTTATATATAATTGTATTGTAAATCATCAAATGAGAATATGACGACATAGTACAGTAAGTATAACACCCACGACATAATTTGATAATCCATGATTAAGTTTGATAAACCATGTTTTGACAAGAATTTTATAAAGACTTCATCGGTATATGCATGATCTATCATTATAAGAAAGCATCCTCTTTATTAACGAAAATTTTGTGATGAAAAAATTCCATCACAGATTTAAAGTATCTGTAATAAATTAAATTAGTTACATAATTTGATATAAATGGAACTACAGAAATAATCCGTGGTAAGGCATTTAATGGCGAAATTGTTATAAATTAAATCCATCACAGAAACTAAATTTGTGGTGAATTGCTGAAGGATATACATTCTTATAGTGCAGATACATTCTAATGAAAATAATCAATCACAAAACAACAACAATATTACTACGATATTAATATTTTATTGTTCAACGAAACTCAGTTTATCAATAATTTCTTCGAAAAAAAGGATAATAATAAGGGTTAGTTATGGAAAACTCCTTCAGATTAGGTTAGTCATTACAAAATTCATTCTGGTTTAAAACTACAAAAATACCCCCTTAATATCCGTATCTGTCTTCCAAATACCCCTTACATGCTCGTGGAATTCATAATATAAAATCAAATATTAAAGGAATGTTTGTAATTTTTCATATCACAATGACTTTTGTGAAAATTGGGACCAAAACCTCAATGAGTTTTTATCTTTTTTTTCCATTTGTATTTTAACCAATAAACACTTGGGTTGAAAGCATGTGTTTTTGTCCACATCAAGCAATTACCCATAGATTATGAGTTAATTAAAGATTAAGTTTCAACCCTAAACCTCCTGGGATGGACAGGTGCACTGCCTATGCAGTCAAATATCGGTTACCATGTTCTTTGAGTCCCAAGTAATTAATTAATTAATTAATTAGTTAATTAATAGTCTTCTTAATTAATTACAAGAAAATTATGTTGTAAGAAAAATTGAAATCATATTGCTTCATTTCAAAGTACACCGACGAAGTATGGTTTCCTCAAATATCACACACACACACACACACACACACACATATATATATATATAATATTTTGGTGCATGTTCCTGCTGAAGTCAACGCATAATTTATGTACACAAGAATTCAGAAAAGTCGAAAGACTGAAAAGTGAAGATTCGTATCAAACTATCAATTCAGGCTCAAAGTTGTGGCTATTTGTTGTGGGATTTATTATATTAGTATTATTATTATTTTGATGAATTTGTGGGATTTATTATTACAACAACATTAATAGGAGCAGCGGCAACAGCAGCCGAACAACAACAACAACAACAGCAATAACAATAATAATAAATACACACACTGAAAGCTAGTCATGATCGGTTTGTTGTCAGTATAATCTAGTCCTGTGAACATATATAACACAAGAGTATCGAAAAAGAAGAGATCAAATCATCAAAATGTGACGTTGGCAAATTTGAAGCTAACTGGGAAAAAATGGACATGAAATTTTTACAGTTCAAGTGTACACAACACACAGTTTTGAATCATTGCTGGAGGACAACTACTTACCAAAGACAAAACTCGAAACCAGGCAGCTCGGTTTTCGCTCGAACTTGTCCCAACCCGGAAGCTAAACAATGCGAGCAACTGAAAGGGTCGACGAACAAATGAACAAATCAATCTGACTACACCTAATATGACAACAATATCCTCCCAAAACCCGACTCACATTTCTTCATTTTCCACTTTCTTTCTCGTTTTCTCTTGCTCATAGTCATTGTGTCTCCAATAAAAGGTGCATTGAGACGAGAGCTAGAAAATTCTTGTATGAACTTTATCTTGGGCCCAATACGTACACCAAATGGTTTACACTGTGCTATATTTTGCATGTAGAAATACCCTTTTTTTTTTCCTAGTTACATGCGGCATGTGGCGCAATTTAAACTATCAGATGCATGAGTGGGGCCTGAAACAAGTCCATACAAGAAATTTTCATTTTCCAAGGATCTCACGAGCCATCAACCAAAATTTCTTGGAATATGAACCGACCCTAGCCCTCTTTCTCTGATTGTACTCGTCCCAGAAAACCGTCTCTCCCCGTGAATTTTCCTTTTAATAGAAGGAACCTTCCTAGAAATCGCCTGCCATATCATCTGAACCGCATCGTCCTCTTGTGAAGGGTACTGAAACTCATAGAACTGCTCAACTTCTTTCAACCTTCTCCACATCCTCGTCCACTCATCTTTCCCAACACCCCTGATGAGGTTTAAGAGAAACTTCTCCTTGAGGGCATCCGACGTACGGACAAATATGCAGAACTCAGAATAGTCTAGAACGTCTTCATACGGAAGCTCGATTTCATCACTAATGATGACAGGCACGCAATGGCTTGCTATGGCATCAAAGAGACGGTTCGAGGAGGGCGTGTCACCCGCTATGTTGAGGCAGAACTTGGATGAGCGCATGCCGTTGGTGGCTTGCCTTACTCCGCCCTTCTGGATGGTTCCAAAAGAGAAGTACACGTCTGTTTCATTCTTTAGCATATAATATAATTCTTGTCGGACTCTTCCGCCCTTCAAAAAATGAGAAATTATCAGGAACGAGTTACACGTGGATCAAAGACAACCTAAAGCAAACTAGGTAGTGACAGCAGATTCACAGACAGGGTATTTGAGGAACCAACAAAGATTCTCGTTGAAAAACACACACACACACACACGCACACAGAAACACAATAGTTCATAAGACATGAAAGGAATGGGGTTGTGTGGAAGCAGTCAGCACGAAAGTGAACTTGAACAATCATGTAATCTTCGCTTGCCATCAGCCATCCACGGATAAATTCCAAGTGGCAAGAGAATGTGCAAATTACATCTCATGAGATAAAGCTATTTGTTACCTAAGAAGACAATTATGGTACCCTCAAGCATATTTACACATTCTTGGAAGGAAATATTTCATCAAATATTCGGCCAAAAAACAGGAGCACTTAAGCTTTCGGATTTAACAATATTATCCAAAACAACATGCCGCTAGATGTGTATTGGCATGGATTTAGAGCTATTTTCCCCTTGATGCATAAGAACCAACACTAAGTGTCTTTGCACATTTCAAACACTGCTTAGAAACTGACCATATCACCAAGAAGATTATCAGTTACCTTCACTTATTGTCCAATATAATGTTGGTTATGCATTAATATACTGGCCATTAGTTAACTAATAATAAAACCATCATATCTGTTTAAATCATAAATCCGTCTCTTTGCCAGCAAATTATGAAACCATCTACGCTTTCAATGACATTGTGGCATGTGGCAACTGAAATATCAAGGAAGCTAACATATTAGTCCACAACTAACTAAAAAGAAGCGCATAAAACTCAACAGTCATCACTAGGTGTCTAGATGAAACAAAACAAACAACATATATTTATCATTAATTAGGACTACCAAAAAACAAAGGAAACATATTTTTAATCATTAGAAGTAACAAAAAAGAACACTTACATCTTTCCTATATATAGAGCCCCGGAAATACATCAAAGTCGGACGACTATCAAAGCCAGACGAGTCATCCAAATAACTTCTAACCACATGCATATAAGGCGCAATCACATCTTTCTCAACATTAGCAATGTGTGGAGGGTACCTCCCAAAATCCGACAGAATATAAATTGCGGGCCACAGCTTCATTCTTGCATCTCCTAGACTATTTGGATGATGAGCAAGAACTATGTGATCTTTCCCATTAGACCTCTTCCATTCCTCCCGAGCTGTCACAAAATTAACCAACTTCTCCTGTAATACAACATTAGTGCTCCTACTCTGTCCCGGCTTCACCTTAGAGTGCCGGTTATAGCATAAAGACGAAAAAAATGGTACAAAAACAACATCTGCTTCGCTAGAATTAAATATGCGCACAGCGCTACGGCCTGTCAAATTTTCAGCGATTTCTGAGTTCAATAAATCCAAAGTTAGCCAATATTCTATGCTATGCTGCAAATTTAGCCCGCCGGGGTAATGAGGGATATTCGCACGTATATCAGGCCACACACCCTTTTTGACACCGTCCCAGTCCAAGAGATCGAAATGAAATTCTGAGGGTAAATCATACATAAAAACTTTGAGAATTGGGGTACTGGGGGCACATTTTCTTGAACCCTTAGGGATTTCATCAAGGTACTCCTTTTTTGGAATCCTAAGACTCTTGGGGTTTTCTAATATACCAAAATCAACAGAATGAGCCCGGCCCGTTGATCTCAGGACTATAAACCGAGATAATATGAAGAATGCAGATGTCATCAAGAACCAAAAGAAGAGGGATTTAAATGTAAGCAGCCCCATTTTTGACATTCTAACACTGAATAATATATATTGCTTATGAATCATTCAGTTTTTGTTCAGCAATTTCAGTAACACTAAATACAAATATCAGACAACATTAACTTCTCCATTTCTTGTACAGCATTCAAGATTTGAGCTTGAGGATGGAGAAAGGAATATCTATATATATAAAAAGATGCTACCCAAATGAGAAACCACCATAAATACGCCCCAAGTCATTGAACATACTCTCCCCAAATACATTTACTAAGCTATACATAAGGTAGAATCTAATATAAGCAAACCCATTACAGATTGATGCATATATAGGGGCAAAAAAAAATAAAAAGAACCAGAAATGCCCAAGAGATAAAACCCAGATGGATTATGACCTCAGACTACCATCCCAATAGAACATTCAAGAAAATAAGAGAGAGAGAGAGAGAGAGGGACGAAAAGCAGTACCAATACTGGGTTGAAAAGGGTACATGTCAATGTTGATATGGACTTAATTTTTTCTTTGATTGTTCTTACCCTATTTGCCTTTGCTCCATGCTTTTTCTTGTTCTTTTCTTGAAGGAAAAAAGATTCGATTTTGATTTTGATTTTTATTTTTATTTCTATTTTTTTTTCTTCCATATCTCTAAGCTTCAGAATAGGGGGCACCTGAAGAAACGGGCTCTCGTTTATCTTTTTTTCATTTTTACTTCCTAATTTAGAAAAAAAAACCCAAGAAATTGTTTCTTATTTTTTAATTTAAATAGAAAAAAAAAAGTCAAATGCATATCATAGTTTTAGCAACTTTTGAATTATTTGTTTTAAGTATTTAACCAGTTTTAGCTTAGAAAATCAATCAAATCATGCAGTTTTTGGACTTATAGATCCCATAACTATTTAAGACCCCAAAAAAAAAAAAAAAAAAAACACACACACACACCCACACAAAGGAATGGGAAAGATTTTTACTTTTCTTTTCTTCTAATTTCCCCCCTCCTAACAAACATAAACTCTTCTTAGCCAAGTTTAATTATAGTCTTGGGATGATTATCATTTATTGTCTATCCCATGAGTATTAATTATTGTCTTTCTAAATTTTTGTTATAGTGAGTAATTATGTATGGTCCTAGGACTTCATCACTAATGAGATTTATTACTTAATACCAAGAATCTTTAGCTTTGGTAGGTGAAAAGGGGAAATTTTTCTATGTATTCGGTTTTGATCTCATGCGTATATCAAACGATTCAAATTGTGTCACATTATTTATTCATTTTAGAAAAGTCACAATATAAAATATAACGCAATCTCAATTATATGATTCGTATGTGAGCCATGTACACCAGGTTTCATACAAATATGACTAGAAAATGAACCAAGTTGTTTGGTACTCGACCTGAGATCAACCATTAGAAGCATTTTTTTTTTTTGTTCAACAAAATTTGAAGCCCAGCTCGAACTTGATGAATTAAAATATGGTAATATATATGTAAAAATATTATATTATTTAAACTCGACTCGATTAAAGCTCGTTTGAACTTGACTTGTTAAATAATCAAATCAAGTTCAAACAGGATTTCAAACTCAATAAAAAATTCAAATCAAGCTTGAAGAGCACTTTGCTTGGCTCGACCCAATTCATCTACACTCCTATATAGAAGAATTTTCCAGTGAAAAGGAGGGCATAGCAAGTCTTTTCACTTTTTAATATTAGTTGAAAATAAAGATTGTTTTTCGCCCTTTTCTCCCAAAATATGATGATCAAGATGGGTATTTTTGTATGATTGTCATGAAGCCAAAAAATACTCCCATTATGATTAATTACACTCTGTACTCATGAAATATACTTTATGTCGCATTTATTCCATATATTATAAGATATAACAAAATCAACCCTCATAATAGGTAAAAAAAAAAACGTAACAAATCAACCTTTAATATTTATAATTTTGGAGGTGATTTTGGTATTTTATAATTCAGAGAGGTAAAAACAATGTAAGGTTAAGTATGTAAAACCCAATCAACCCTATTTTCTACCAAGATAGTGTGTTTTTGCCCCATTTATTTTACTTGCGGGGCAAATTGATAATCCTGTATTTCACATAGACCAAAACGCAATTAACCCAAAATACAACTGGTGGAATAACCCAAAATGCCCTTTTCTCTTCTGCAAGAAGCCTTGTGTCAAAATACAACAATTCTTTACCAGACATCAACCTCAGAGCGAATGAAAATTATTATGATTCACAAAAACAAGGTTTTACAGTTTCCCTTCATAGTAATTTCATACCACGAAAATACGAAAATACCATCAAACGAGATCATAGTACCGCAATGTGCGGATCAAGAATATATTTCCTCAGGTGTAGAGTGAAAATCATGTCTCCAATGAGGGCAGAAGAACAGTGCAAGAGAACTAGAATTGGAACTGCATCTCCGAGGTATATCCAAGCGCGTCGAGATGACCGGCCATGGCCTTGTTCATCGGAGGCGGACCGCATCTCAAAATCTGCGAAAAAAACATAATCACAACTTAGAGCTCGATTGTAACTTGATTTTGTTATTATTTTTAGTTTTTGTCGTGTTGAGCAAATTTTATGTAGCGATATACGAACCTGAATATCAGAGGCCGGTGGAGGGCAGTGAGCTTGAATCATTTCCTTGGAGACGAAACCAACGCCGCCGTCCCATACTTCAGGAGGCTACATAAGTTCAACCGAGAACCAAGTTACTCGGCAATTATACAAAGTTTAATGAACTTCACAACTTGCTCTTGCAGATATCAATGGTGTTATCTAAATTTCTTGATAAAATTATCAGTTCTGATCAAATTTTGATGGTGAGAAGGGGGTAGGTGTAATTCGAAACCAATCCGGGGGGGAGCTCGTGTAATTATATATAGTTTACAGGGGAGGCGTTGCGTAACTAGCGTAATTGACCCTAAACTAAAATCTGTCGTCATTCGCAGTAAATAAGAACAAACCCATGGCGCATCCAAAACAAAAAAGACTAAATTATGTACCCGTAATATATTCCGCAAAGATCAAGAGTTTATGACAAGAATCATTAAGATAATCAAATACGAGTAAAAAGGCTAGTACTCACAATGCCTCATTAAAGATATATACATGGTAAACTTACTTGATTGAGTACGTAGTAAATTTTGAACCGGTCAGGGTAGTTTTTCGCAAGACTATTCAATTCATCCTACAACGAACGAATAAAGAAAATTTATTACAAGAAAGCTCCTCAGAATAAGAATAATAAGTCAAATTGAATCAACCTCGACAAAGAGAGATTGCAAATTACCTTTACCAAAATGTCTTCATACGTAACGTTTGCGTAAATCAGATGCACCTTTGTACTGTCACTGGGGTTTTCGAGGATTGCTCGAGTGACCTGTACACAAAACCAAGAAAGAAATACGAAAACAACTTATTTTATGAGAAGGCCGTCAACTTGAAGATCGGCAAATCATCAAGGATATATTTTTAAGAAAAAAAAACAGGTAACTACTGAAATATTGTCGAATATAGACCTGGAACATTGGTGTAATTCCAGAACCTCCGGCGATCATTCCGAATGCTCTAACTTGACCTGATTGATACTTAAAACGACCCTGATAATAACAACAAGATATAAGGTCGAAGTCGAATATAGTTTTCAACCATTTGAAGGGATCAATCTCATCACAAAAATAACCAAGGGAGTACCATTCGACATAGACTTAATTTAAAAAACAAAAAGGGAAATCCAAGCCAATCCAAGTGGAAAACCAGCTTAGGGAGTTTTTGCAAACACTTCTACTTTTGGAGAAGTAGAGGTTATAGAAAAAGTTGAAAAACAATTGAGTAGTAAAAGTGATTAGTGTTTGGAAAGAAAAAGTGAAGATGAGTGGTTGAGTTTTGAAAAACTAAAAGCTGGAAAAATCAGTTTGCTTTTAGTTCATTTTAACTTTTTTTCAACAGAACCAGGAAAACAAAACACTCATTGTCTGCTTCTATCTGCTTTTAATGAACAGAAGCAGGAAAAGCACTTTTTTTTTCTTTTTTCCTTTCTTTTTTTTGGCATTTGCAAGAACCTCCTTAGCTCCACAAATATTAGCTCAGGGATTTAGAATTTGTTATAGACAATTGACATAAAGGTCGAAAATGTTATGGGAGACAACAACTTCCTTTCAGGTGAAAAGAAAGCCAATTTTCCGAAACGCTAACTTCGGCTCAAGACACTAAACTCAACGATTGAAGGGAAACATTAAGCATATAATAATCATCACCTTAACTGTATGTAAAAGAGGTTTTAAAAAGGACGAGTGAAGTACCTTTGGTCCTTTCACAGCCAGATAATCACCTTCACGCATTTCTCTAAAATGATGGGACATTCTTCCTTGTGGATACATCTAGAATTATGAGAAAATTTCACATCATAAACTAAACCAAGAGAGCACAAAGGGAAAAAAAAGTTCAAAAATGATACAGCCAAGGACCGAGCCAGGACATATCAACAGTAAGTTCGTCATTTTAGAAGGGGAAAACTATTTAATTTCGATAATATAAGTTGTTTTCTGAATATTCAAGAGGGGAAGAGGGGAGGCACCCCCCACTGACCCCAAATCTGGCTCAGTCCATGGTTACATCAACAATACATATACCAAATAAAAGAATGCCAAAAATACCTTTATTACTAACTGAAAGTATCCAACATCGGAATCTAATGTAGTCGGAGTGTACGGCTTAATCACGTCTTCCCCTTGGCTATCCTTACCCCTATTAAGTAAAAGTACAGTCGGTTATGTTCATCACTCCAACAATTAAAACAGGATTTATAAACTTTAGTTATAAAATGTACCTGCAGCTTATATGTTTTCCAATAGGAAGGCCCAATACTGAAGTGGGTGTAGGAAGAGCAAATCTGAACTTGGCCACATTATGACTGATTTGTGTTTTCTTGACAAGCTTGAACTCCTTGAAATTCTCAGGATCCAAGCACACTGTCCACCAGACAAGATACTTAGGGAGTGTTTGCAAGAGCTTGTGCTTCTCAGAAGTGCTTTAAATTTAGAGCTTTTGAAAAAAGTAGCAAGTAGTAGAAGTGGGTGGCATTTGGAAATCAAAAATAGCTTTTACTTGAAATTATTTATGAAAAGACAAAAAAATTAGAATAAAATAGTGAAGCTATCAAAAGCACCTATAGCTTTCACACTATTTCAGCTGAAGCAAAAGCAGTGAATGAAAACTCTTGTTTTCTGCTTTTTCTAGCTAAAAGTCAAGAAGCCACAAGCAAAAGCTTGTGCAAATACCCTCTTAGTCAAAAGTATAGAAAATCAAGAACCTTTAAAAAAAATCTTATTTTTGTGCTAGAATGAATCATCTTATTCTGCTTCAGAAATTCGCACAAAATCAAGAACAGCAAACAAGAATCATCAATAGGACAAGAACCCAAATCAGACAAGAATTTTAATCATAAAAGCCCCGCATACACATGAACAAAATCTGATCTTTACCCCAAATTAAGATCCACCCAATTAAAAAATACATGTAAAAAAACAAGAAAAAGAAAAAGCTCCACTCAAGCTACCATATAAAACCCACAAACAAAATGAAGCCACAGCGAAAATAAACAAACAAATAAAACACACTCTCACACACACATACTAAATGGGCATGTATCCGTTTCAAAGTAACAAATCAACATATAAATTTGCCAAACCTTTGGGCTTCTTGGATGAAAACAAGTAATATGCAGCACCAACAGCAACAAGAGCAGCACCAACAGCAATAAACAATTGGCCTTCAGATGATGCCAAGAAATCCATAGTCTCAGAGAACTAAAAAAACCTGGATTTTCATACAAGAAACTTATTTCATCCCAATAAGAACTAGATTCATGAAAGAAATGCCAAAACCCTAATATATATACATATATATATATCACCAAAATCTTGACAAAATGAACAAAAAAACAAATCATTTTGTTGCTTAAGATCCCAAAAATTGTTTTCATTTAAAAGGATGCCATACTTAAGACCAGAACAGAGAATCTTGATCGGATTAGCGAATGAACTACCAAGAAAAGGGGGTTGAAAAAATAGATAAAAATGAAAATGAAAAGGGATGTGATGTGTTAATTGCTTAAGTCACTCGTTTGCGTGTACTTATGTGCAGAAGTCGGTGAGAGAAAATTGGAGAGTGAGAGGGGGGCTACAAAAATTGTCACCTACCATTGACCAATCGGTGTTCTCCAAAGGTCGAGGATCTGGTTTTATATGGTCGGAAAATTTTCATTTGAACCCCTTAACTATATACAATTTAGTATTTTGCCTCTTTAGAAAATATTATTTGCTTTTTCAATTCCTTTCGCTTTGCAAAGTATTTTAAAATATCAATGTTGAAATTATCATTCCAATTCAATAAATACTACCAAAACCTTCTAAAATTTGCCCCAATTAAACATAAACAAAAACAAAAATCTTACATATATTGAAATAATAATCATCTCCTAATATCAGCAAATCATACCGGTACATCATTCATATTTCATCTTGCAATATAGAGAATATGCGTTAAATGAAAAGATTTCATATCAAGTATGTTATTAAAAAAATAATCTTTTATACATAACATAAACAGATATTATGAAATAAGAAATGAAATAATGAATTTTAGATGAAGAGTTTTATTTGTAATTAGAGTAAGTACTAGCTAGTGCTATCTGTACAATGAAAGCAAACATCAAGAATCATAATTATAATTTCAATAAATATATATATATACACACATATATATATATATATATATTGTAACTTGGGCAAATCTTAGGGGTTTTTTTGATAATTATCCCTTAACAATATGAGGAAATTAATACAAGTTGGAATAGTATAAACTAACGAAGCTGAGTTTTACGCGTAGATTGTCATAAATATGAGGCAACTAATACAAGTTAGAATAGTAAACATCACAAATATTAACCAAAATACCAGTGGTAATAAAATTGGCGTACATGTGTAATAGTTTGAAAAGTTCAAAAACTCTGTAGAAAGAATATATTTTTTTATCTTTTTAATAGAAATATAATAGTCACATATTTTCTTGACTTTCTAACAAGGTATAAATATCAATCTGGTCCTATAGTTTGCCAAAAAATGTGTTCTTAGAAAAACACCAATAAAAATGTAGTATCAAGTATAGCATCACAATTATCTCTGTATTTGTGGCCTAATGGATATGTATCCCATCTATGCAGGCGTGAGTGTAATGTCAGGGTTCGAGTCCATGCAGTGTGTGCGCGCGTGTGGTGGTGTGTGTGCAAACTATTTACAAAAAATAAAAAAGTGAAAAAAACACACACACACTCACACAATTATCTCTGTATTTCTTGCCTAACATCAACATCCCCTGCTATTTTCTGACCAGCTGATGAACCCCAAAAACTCTCTAGATCTCTAGTAAAATCCTTAGCTCTACCTAAGATCACAGTATTGTGATCAGCATTTGGTATAATCTCAAGCTCTATTTCAGGAGCCTTCATCTTCATGTTGTAGCTGCATTTGACGGGCACCACTTGATCGTCCGTCCCTTGAACGACACGGATCTTCACCCGGGCACCCCTCAAAGCTTCCAAGTACTTGTCCAAGAATTTCACCCCACCACAAATGACGTTATGCATCGTGTGCCAAGCCGAATGATGAGTGTGACGTGTCAAATCTATAATCAAGAAGTGAAGATCCCTATACGTAGGAAGAACAGAGACCTTAGCAAAGCGCAGAACCGACCACAGAAGATATATGTATATATGACGTGTGTGTGTGTGGAGGGGGCGACCGGACCCTCCAGCCAGCACCATCCGTAGGCCGATTAATTCTCTACATATGAGTATGTGACAATATGAAATGCGATAGAGTAGCTACCTCTTTCTAGTGAGTAGCTTTAAAATCCATTCCCATATTCTGTGGTGTCGGCAGATAAAGAAACACACGCATCTGCCTAAGTGCTCATACCATGACATAAAAGCTGATCCGAAGAGCAATGGAGGCCATACTCGCCTTGTGGCAAGTTGTCTAAGCGCTTCCGAACTGGCATCCCCTTTTGAAGAAGAGAAATATGGCTGAAATGTTTAAGTAAGAAAAATGCATAAACATTCCAAACTGATATTAATAGAAAAGCCAAACCAAAAGCCTTTACGAACGCACCATAGTCCTTAGAACAAAGGACTTACCGGAGCTATCAAAGTGATCGATTGCACCTTGTCCGAGTACCTTGCAGCTAGTGCTAGCGCAATCACGCAGCCCATGGAGTGTGCAACAAGGTGAAAGGAATTTATTTGAAATGGAATGATAACCGACTTCTCAATCATTTCTAGATGATCCTTTAGCGTATAAGAACAATCCCGTGGCTTTGGACTTCTTCCGAATCCCAATAGGTCTACCGCGAATAATCTGTAACTTTGCTTTGAAAGTTCAGACAAATTAGGAAACACGGTCTCTTTCCAGAGCGACGAAGAAGAGAGGAAACCGTGTATTAATAGTACATTTTGTGTAGTTGTTTCTTCGGAGTGGTTCTCCAGCCTAGCTGTCAATACAAAACACGTATATGATCAGTGAAGCAACTTCAAATTGCGCCCATGAACAAAGCAAATGCGCGGATGGGGAAATTGTTTTTTCTTGGTTTTCGCTTATGGAGAAAGTACCATGTCAATGTTATCCAGGGACAGAGTCAAATTTTTATTCAGAGGGGTCGACATTGAATACGTATAAAATACAGCTCTACATAGACTTGATGGGGCGCAGTTGCCTCTACCACCCCTGGCTGTGTCCCTGCTAGTATCTACTTTCTTTTCTTTTCTTTTTTCAGTTTCACTAGAATATAAATTTCATATGAATTTTTACATCGTAATTACAATGAATTAACCAGACTAGCCAAAATGAGCTCTCAGTTTATTCAACACTGAATATAGTACTCCAACCAATAGAAGAAAGAAACAGAGGAAAAATGCCGAAGGCTTGTATACAAATAAAGACAACTGAGAAAACTCCCGGCTTTGCTCATTAAACAAATAAAATTGCTGAAAACACTTTAAATGCATAACTTCTTGAAATGGTAGAGATTAGGTATAACGGCAAGGAATTTGGATGCACAGTCAAGAGGGCCAGCAAGAACAAATGAAATCGAGAAAGCCAGCACGGCAGACAATGATCACACACACACTCACACTGCTTTCTTGCCAAACTTTGTGCAATGGGAAACCATCAACAAGACCAGCTGAAACAAACATTAAAAACATAGCTCTGCCTTGATTATCAAGATAAATCGTAGAGATTAGGTATAACAGCAAAGAATTTGGATGCAGAGTCAAGATAGCCACCAAGAAAAAACGAAATCGAGAAAGCTGGCACGGCAGGCAATGATCACACACACACACACACACACACACACAATCACACGCTTCTTTCTTGCCAAACCAATTTGTGCAATGGGAAACCACCAACCAGACCATCTGAAACAAACATTAAAAACACAGCTATGCCATGATCATTAATATAAGCTCCTAAAAGGGAACAAAATTCACTCTTAACTCTACAAGCCTTCAACAAATAATCTAGAAAGCATGACAATATCCATTTTGCCACAAAAGAACCACTTTTGCTGCAATGTCTGCTAGAAATAATAAATATCCAATCTTTTTCCTCTTCAAAGCTTAAACTTTAGACAAATCGGTCATTTAATATATCCAGATAAGAAGCCCTGGATTCAAATTTCATAGCAACTCATTCATGAAAATAAAGTTTCACTATATCTCCATACCTGTATCTGGTTCGTTGACAACAACATGAAGCCTGGGCTCACCTCCATTACTCATCCAAGACACACAAGATTCACACCCACAATCAGACCACCTGTTCTTCCCCTTGTTGCCCACGCAAAATGCGCCTTCTTTACTCCAAATCCTTCGATTTCTCAGCAAGCCCATCTCCCTAAACACGTTTTTCCTCCCATAGAGGCTCTCCGAGGGCCCATTTTCCCCATCTTCAATCTCCTCTTCTCTCTCCATGCAGTAGCATGAAGAGGGTCTCCCCTCCAAGAACCCATCAAAAACCCTGAAGAACAAGCACATGATAACGTCGAGAATGTCTAGCAAGAAGAAGACCCCGGCGCTGGCAACGGAAATTAGAATTTCTGAGAACTTTGACACCCATTTCCCAGGAAAATATGCGGCCCCTCTTGCCATTTTCCGCTACTCGAACTCTGTGTGTGTGTGTGTTTGAGAGAGAGAGAGAGAGAGAGAGAGAAATGGGTGGGAAAAGAAGATGTTAACGGTGCTTGGCTGCTTGCTTGAACACGTCTTCGGTATTTTGATCGAATGTCTGTTGCTCGAGAAAGGTCCTATGTTCTATTACCTACGCAAGTATGCTTATTAGGTGTATGGGTTCGGTAGGTTCGGTATGTATCGAATCAAATAGGGATAAAACTCTTAACTCTTCAAATTATATTATTTTTTATATCGTTATAAAAAAATTTACAAGTGTGATTTTTATATTTTTTATGTTTTAACCTCCTCTGATTATTTCTCCGGCAATAAATAAAATCTCGCACAAAAACACGTCTCTTCTTTCCGTCATTTTTTTATTATCAAAAAATGACGGTAGAGAGTTAAGTATGAAAAAATGGGAAATTCTAGCCCAGACCCGACTCGGCCGAACAAGTGTTAATCATGTGGCGAGTGTTTTACACTTGTCGTGTGAATGGTCGATAATTTAGGGAGAGTGACCAATCACTTGACAAGTGCAATACACTTACCATATGATTTGTTTGGTTCGGCCAAGCCAGGTTCGGATAAGAATTTTCTTGAAAAAATATAAAATTTATGTAGTAAAATGTAATTCGTAAAAATTAATATGTCAATGTGCAAAAATCATAATAGTTTGAGAGTAAAGAATTTTTATCTCAATTAAATATATGGAAAGTTTGATAAGTTAAAAATGCTTATAGAATATTGACTTGATATGTATTGAAATAATTTTTGGTACGTGTTGATTTTGTACCAAATTATCAAAATTTAATTAAAAAAATTTATGGAAGAAAACATATTTTGTTTAGAGATGATTGTCTCATATATAATTATATATACAAATAATATATAAATATATATATATATATATAAATTCATTATTCAATTCGGTATGAAATATCGAACCCCAAATAGAATTGAATATCGAAATTTAAAAACACTATCGAATAGCAATTTCAACTTCGACACAATTTGATTGATTTATCGAATTATGTATACCCCTAATTCTTAGCCGTTGCATTGTGTAATTCAAAAATGAAATGTTGATTAGAATAGTAAAATTTGGTGTTATGTAAGTTTTTTAAAACATTTGAGAATTTATCAAAAATGTTCAAATTTTTAGTAGAAAGATTAGTAATACATTAAAATAAAAAGTTGACATATTATATAAGTATTTCTTTAGAAAACAAGAACTTTTTTAACTTAGATTTTTAAAATTTTCACACACTCCCTATGTATTTCTGATTCTATTAAAGTTTATATAGAGCCTTCTCTGTTATGTTATATTTTTAGAAAGAAAATAAAAGCTTCGTCACCTCAACAATCTGCTTGAATATACAATCTAATAGAGAAAAAGCAGGACACACACACACACTTACTTTAAAAGATCTCTAAAATAGGAAACTTTTTACATGCAATAAGAACAAAGAAAATCTACACACTTGACCAAAACATACACGAAAAAGCAACTAAATGTAATCAACATCATCATACTATAACTTTAACACCACATCATCTTATAAGATTAACCAAATAGAGAGAGAGAGAGTTTAAATAAATGTTCAAAATTCTTCAACTGTTGTCACTCTCCTTCTTCACAGAATCAGTACTCACAACAGGGAGATTTCTTCTATATTGCTGCGAAGTCAGCCTCCTCTCAAGGGGGGTTTTCCTCTTGCTCACGACGAACCGGTTGACGCCCTTCCTCATCGGCATTATGGAAGGGAAATCCTCGTCTGGGATCTGGCTCAGCTCAGAGATATCTTTAATCTGAGCGACACGTTTGAACCACCTCTCGGCTTTTGCCTCTTCAGACATGTCCAGAGGATCGGGCTCCTTCACAGCCGATCCCTCCAAACTACTTCCAACATTCTCGTTGTTACTGTTCATGGGACGAGATGTACTGGATTGCACGGTCATGTTTTGGACAGTGGTTTCAGCAGGAGGCGCCATGTGAGCACTAGAGGATTGTGGATTTGAGCTCATAGGTTGGGTACTTACCGAGCTCATTGTTTCTTGATCTTTCATTGGCGTGGTACTTGCTGGTGCACCTTGACCGGGCTGTTCTGTATCCTTTCTAGCGAAGTAGCCAGGCGGGAATGGAACAAAAGGTACAAAATTAGTGTTGTTTGTCTGATCCATTGCCACCTGTCTTTTGTATTTCGGAGAAGTGAGCGAACGGTCTTTTTTCTTGTTAACAACAAACCGGTTTTCACCCTTACGCATCGGCATAATCTCAGGGAAATCGTCATCCGAAACAGCACTTGGAAGATCTTTGACATTGTGCAGCTCTGCCATTTTCTGGAACCATCTTTCCGACTTTTCAGCTTGATCTTTGTCTTTGTTCTGGACATCTATCTGGCCTGCATTATCATCGTCTCTCTCGGGTACAGTGGTTGACTGGCCAAGAATACGGTCTGGGCTACGGCTGTTTGATGTGTCCGGTGCTGAGTTTGTATCTTTTGCATTATTCAGTTGGTAAATCTTGTTGAACCATTGTTGTGCCTTCTCTTCGTTTCCAGCCGACCTGTTTTCCAAGTTGGTTGCATAAGCGTAATTACCATTATATCCCAATCCAGATTGAGAATTATTGTTATTAAACAATGGAGCACCAGGTCGCCGACAGTCACATCTTAAGCAAACCACATTTCTACCGTAGTTAAAGAAAGTGCATCTGCAATATTGCAAACATGGTAGTCAATGCATCATCGACAGCATATCAGTTCACTTGTTATAAAATAATCCCATTAGCACATTTGAGAGAGAGAGAGAGAGAGAAAGAAGGAAAGAATATGCTTACTGAGGGCATTCCCACTCCCCGCTGGTTAGCTGCCTCTTCGGTCTCGGTTCTTCACATTCAAGGCATTTCATGTTTCTTGCGAAGTTCATAAAATTGCACCTGCACAGCATAGATCATTCAAAAAGAGTAGAGTCAAGAGACTGCAAAAGTCACATATTATACTGAGAGTTCCACAAAAATCAATCAGTTAGCAAAAGATCAGCTAGAATAAGATTGGAAACCACAACCAACATAGCTTCAAAAAACTGGTCACAAAATTTTCCTTTCATCCTCATACACATAAAAGCATACAGCTTCCAGAAAATCACAAATAAAGGATTCAATGAAGAAGATATACGTACTTCAAGCATATCCAGTCGCCTCTCTTCATTTGAATATTTTGTCCAAACGGCCTCGGAATTTGTCCTTCTCTGCCTGAAAACTGATGGCCCGTGTTACCTGTTGGAACCCCACAGCATATCACACCCAGCTCATGCAACAGATTACGAACAGATGAGTCCACAAGTTCCCTACTATAAAGCCCGCTTCTTTCGGAAGACACAGTTGGATTGCTTGCGTAGCTTAGTATATACTTCATAAGATCAACTGTATTTGCACGATCAAATTCTGACATCTAAAACCAAAATCAATTTATGTAAGAGAGATAATCAAATAAACGGTGATGGCAACTTCAAAATTACTGCAGGTTCCCAAATAGGTACGAATCAATTTAGAATATTATGTTTTGCACTAGAATGCACAGACACTTCTAAAATTGGAGCCATGCAGTGCCGAACAACATCTCAAATGCATGTCCGACGCATCACTTGGCGTGTCCATATATCAAATATATCCGACAATTCTGATCAAACACCCAATTAACAAAGTATCCGACACATTTCGGGTACATCTGTGCAACATAACGTTTTGGCAGAGAATTTGAAAAGCATGATATTACATACATTGGTTTTGTCAGGTTCCAAGAATGCTCTCATCCTCCTTGCTGTGTCGAGTGCACTTTTGAACAGAAATGGAGTTCCATTCGAAACAACGGCTTCGATATCTCTCCTTGAAAGCATTCTGATTCAATCATCAAATCAACCTTTAACTTAGAAAGAAACTATGATTAATTTTTTTAGTATAATGAACTTACAATACCATTGAAATCAACTTTTTTCAAGCTTTCACAAAACTAAAAGGCCAATAGTTGATTAAAATGAGAAAATCAATAGTGACTGCAAAATTTCATATTTCCAGAATGCAGTATCCTTCCGAATTCGTGCCCCGCATTGCAGTATTATCTCAAAATTAAGGAAGAGAGAGAGAGAGATTACGAACCCAAGAAGATTTGGTCGGGCCCGAGCGAAAGCAATACACGCGGCGGCGGCGCGTACAAAATCATCGGGCAATTCCTCATACACGACAAACGCATCTTCAGGCAAAATCCCTTGCTCCTCAGGGGCGGAGAAACCCTGACCATTCGATAAAATATTCAGAAATTGAGTCCACTCCAACCATGGGTGGTGATGGTGCTGCTGCTGCTGAGCGCCCGATGAGTGGAGTGGGTATGTATTAGTGCTCGGTTGCGAATGGAACGCGCCGACGAGTTGAGGAGCTCGGGCTTTGGTTTTGATTTTGGGAGGAGAAGATAAGGTGATGAGACGGAGGGAAGTGGCAGGGAGCGATGAGAGACGGCGGTGGAGGAGGATGAAGGACGGCCGGAGAGGTGGGAGGGGGGCGGTGAGGAGGGTCATGACCCTGGTTGCGCCGCCCATCGCGGCGGACGGTGGGCTTTGCCTCTGAGAAGATGTGGTTTCGATTTAACGGCGAAGTGGGAATTGCGGAGATTTTACACGGGTTTTAGATATATAGTCCCCTCCTCTCTCTCTCTCTCTCTTCACCCCTCTCTCTAATTTTGCATTTAGTCCTTTTACTTTGCAGGTTTTACAAATTTGGTCCTATAAATTAGTCTTGTAAACTTAAGAAAACCCTAGTCTTGTAATACACACACCAAAGGGAAATTACTAAAATCTCCCAGCATTTGTCTTTTGGTTTGTTAAACTACAAATCTTTTTGGGGCTGGACAATGAATCCAAGTACTCAATGCTGGACTCAAGATCGATGATAAAAAGTTCATTTGAGCTCGGATCGTTAAGCTTAATAGACCAAGTTTAAATACATTTTCTGGTTAGATTAAACGTGAAACTCGACTCAATTAATTAAATTATGGTAATATATGTGTAAAAGTATCAAATTATTTGAGCTCGACTTGAGTTTGGCTCGATTAAAGCTTATTTGAACTCGACTTATTTAATAATTAAACCAAATTCAAATAAAATTTCGAACTCCATAAGAAATTCAAGCCAACATTGAATAGTATTTTGTTTCACTCAACTCGATTTGTTTACACCTCCCCCACCAAAACATTTTGATTGCCAATAAGGCCCTTTTTCAATAATAATAGTTGTGCGAGCTTCATGAATATTACTATTAATCTAGTTATATATGAGATTATTCTTATCGTTGTTGTTTGCATAGCTTGAATTCGAAATATTAAGAATGTTGTTATTTATATTCACGAATTTGAAAATTAAATTTAATAATTAAGATATATCATCCTCATGAAAAGAAAAAATTAAAAAGAAAAAAGAAAAAGAAAAATGACTAGAGTTAGGGTCATGAAATTGGATTTAATAGTATTTCCCTTTAACACAACACTTTTTTTTCACAAGTACAAAATAATTACTCTTAGCACAAGCAAATTAAACTAGACGATTAACTTATTGTGAATCACTTAAAAATACCCCTAATTTTCAGGAATTGCGATAAAATAACTTGTCAATATGATGAATTTAAATGTGATAAATGGTTAGGTCAGAAATTTACAACGGAGCCCATAATCTAATTTATTTTTGAGTCAACCTTCTTAGTCTTTATTGGCTCAGAGCTCTTGAAATTTTTCTTCTATAAGAAGAATTGGAATGTAATAAGATCAATTCATACAGAAGAAAAGGTTCTCTATTGATTATGTATCTGTGGGATAGGGATAGAAGAAAAGTAAAAAATCGGAGATTTCACATAGTAGTTTTGATCGAAAAATCAAATGAAATATGAGGGACAAAAATGAAACAAAAACAGCCAGAGACAATGGAGACTATAAAAAGTGATGTTGCGGCGGTTGCCCTTACAATTTTCATACAGGTCCCAAATTTTGTATACATATACAAAAGACTACTACATATAAGAAAGATGCAAAAAATGTGTATACATATACAAAAGGCTGATACTATTTATCAGCTCCTCAATTTTGGCTCTCTGATATAACCAATTGGATTTTATATACTATGTTACAACAACAAAAAAATTACATATAATGTCTGTAATAAGATGAAAAAAACATAACGAGAACGACGATGGTGTCCCGTTGGAGATGCCGATTATGATGTAGTTTTCGAGGAGGTCTCGTAGATTTCATCGAGATGAGCAGCGGGCACATACACCGCGTGCTTCAGTGGGCTGTGTATGCGCCCGTAGAAAATGTATACAAGCAGTGACATCGCCAACCATATTGATACTCGGGTCCAAGTACCGGAACTGTGAGAGAGAGATGAGCTATGATCATGGAAGAAGTAAGTTTTAACTTTTGCAAACACCCTCATAGTAAGGATTTCAAGATCAGCCAAACAGAGAGAGAGAGAGAGAGAGATTGAGAGAGAGAGAGAGTCATGAGTAATGATCATGTAAGAAGTAAGTTTAACTATTGCAAACACCCTCATATTAGGATCAAGTTTTTGCTCACCTGAGGTTAACTAATAAGTACACGTTAATGAGGATGCAGGCGACTGGAAGCAACGGGACAAACGGGCAAATGAAACCTGGAAGAGAAACAACAGCTCGTGTGTAAAGTAAACCAATATTTTAGAGAGAGAGAGAGAGTTTATGCAGTTAGGCTCAATTACACTTTGCACCTCCTAATTATACCACATGCTGGGTTTACGCCCCCCAGCTACAAAATTTAATAAATCAGCCCTCATAAGGGTAAATGACGCAACTCATTTACAGCCAAGTCTAGCGTACCTCCCGTGTGCCCAAAATTGTGCCTCGCGTCATCTTGGTCTATGCAACAAAGCGATATCAAACCAGACAAAAAGAGAAGACCACCAATCCCAAAAAGCATATATCGAAGAGCGCTGTCAGGAGTCGAGATATTTGGTTTAGAAAATTGTTTGTAGAAGCACTCAAAATATCAAACACTAGACATGACGAATCTTACAAGCAGGGAAACGATCATTGCATCAATACGTACGTACGTACCTATTGAGGGTCAAACACGAAGTAGCAGAAGTAAGAATAACCACGCCAAAACAAGTAATCGCAATGGCCCAGCCGGCAGTCTTTCGCCGGTTCTCTTTGTTTACAAGAACTGCAGCAAATAGATCTTTCAATGTGAGATTTTGTTTGATCCAACAATGTCACGTCAAGTTTTCAAATTATTTTGGGAGAAAAAGGTATGTGTTGAGTCAAATGTTAGGCTTTATTTAGGAAGCCGGAAAATGGTTTTTCACAAAAATTAAACCGAAAAAATCCTAACCATCAGAACTGAACAAATCCTAATCATCAGAACCGAACAAATTTTCATAAATTCATATGATATAATCCTATATTTCTCGCTATTTTTCTCTCCCATACTTGCCAACAAAATGTATACTCGCAAACTGACTATCAGAAATAGTGAATATTATAAAGTCAGATAAAACTTACAGTTGCACCGTCCCGTTGATTTCTCTATAGGAGGATACCCTACGGGTGCTTCTTTGCCGCCTAAAAGCGGAGTACTATCTGTGGTTATACCATATTCTTTCAATTTCTCAACACCGAAATCTCTGGTATTATAGCTCATTGTGTGCTTCAAAGAAACCGAATCTATTGCTTCTTGAAAAGACGCAGGAAGTGGAACCTCGTCCGGTGGAACGTATCTCAGTATCAGCACCGATATTGCCACCATCGTATACGCAAGAAGCGTGCCTAAACTAACCTGCAAATATAACTTATAATATCAAGGCCTTGGAGGAGAAATCCCAAGTAACAAATCTAAACAATTTCTAGTTAGAGTATGTTTGCAATATCTAAAAAAGTGTTTTTCCAGCTTTTTTTGTAAAAAAGCAGACAATGAGTGTTTTGTTTTCCTGCTTCTGCTGAAAGAAAAACAGTTAAAATAAGCTAGAAGTTGGAAACAAGTTTCAGGCTGCTTTTTCAGATTGGAATCCTTAAAAGAAGTCTATGGAATCGTATGGATGCTTGTCCCTATTTTCACTCTTTTATTAGGAATCACACTAGGTGTACTAGTAATTGTTTTGTTAGAAAGAGAAATATCTGCAGGGATACAACAACTTATCGGACCTGAATACGCCAGGCCTTTGGGAATTCTTCAAGCTCTAGCAGATGGTACAAAACTTCTTTTCAAAGAAAATCTTCTTCCATCTAGAGGAGATACTCGTTTATTCAGTATCGGGCCGTCTATAGCAGTGATATCCATTTTACTAAATTATTTAGTAATTCCTTTTAGCTATCACTTTATTCTTTTTCCAACTTTTAGTTACTTTTTTCAAAAATCAACCAATACTTGTCACTATTCCTTTCCAAACAATACCCAATTTTACTACTCAACCTTTCTTCAACTTTTTCTAAAATTTCTACTTCTCCAAAGCAGAAGTGTTTACAAGCACCCCCTTAATTGAGCTTATGCTACACCTAAACTTCTTGATATGATGATGCAGTAGAATAAAATGTACGAGACTATAAATAAAAAATAAGAGTAGCTTACCATTCCGGATAACTCTTCGACATCCATGAAGAAGGCCAAGATTCCGGCAAGTAGTCCGGTCACAACCGTGCTCTTGACGGGAACTTTAGTGCTTTTGCTGACGTCCGAAAAAAATGATGGCAGCAACCCATCTCTAGCCATTGCCATTAGTATTCGCGACTGTCATTACAAACAAACCAAAAAAAAGGGTGAGTTCTCACATTTCAAAAATTGACCTCAATACTCATTAAGAATTTCTCCCAATTTTTTCTTTAGCCTAAGATAATCGGTTTTTCACACAGAGCCACATTGTACTATGTCTAATTGTTGGAAAAAAACACCTTGCCAGATTTTAATCAAAACAGTTATGCCAATTATAAAAGTAGTATAACAAACCTTGCACCAAACAAGTGACGCTCACGCCTGTCTTATGCGAGTATGAGTTCATTTTGGCCAGTGAATGACCTCTTTTACCATCATTTAACATAAATATATTTTAAAAATTGGCAAAGGAAGAAACCCTCTGATGAAAAATATTGGCAAAATTACTTCATGTCTTTTGAATTATTTCTTTTTATCTATTTTCCTTTCTTATTTTTTCAATTTTTGTTTTTTATAAACCATGTTAAATACATACATAACACAAATATGCTTCACATAAATTATATTTATATCTAGAGAAAAATAATGTGTAGAGCTCGAATTCATTGATTTTGCATAAACAAATAGTGCATAAACGAATAGTAGTTACCTGCGGAAGGATAGACCCCATCAATGATGAACAAAGCGCAGTACAAGATCCAATAGTTATTATGTACCTGCATCAGAGTAAATGACAGCAATGAAGAAAAGAAGCTAAAGCAACAGAGTGCTTAATAAGACTCAACCGAATATTTGAGAAAGAAGGTATTTACTTACGCCGCCCATTCAACTCCATGGCTATCAAAGGCGGAAGAGATAGGAGTATCTGGATCCATTACATAATATGGTACTAAACCAACAATAACTGCCGAAACCATCATGTACAACGCGCAGCATATAGACAGCGCAAAACCGATACCCATAGGCAGATCTTTTTGAGGATTTTTCACCTGCAAGCGGAGAAAAGATACTTTGTGTGCTTTCGGGATAGTATTTTTTGACTTCCAATACGAAAACAAACATTAATTCGAAAAACATCTCTTTTCCAAAATATTATTAAGAATTCTAATCATTTCAAATTATTTATATCTTTCAGATCATCATGTTAGTATAAAAATATATGTTTTAATTATTATAATAGCGCTATAAAAATAACATGCACTCCTGAGAAAGATCTCTCAGATAGACTGTTACATACCTCTTCTGCTGTACTAGTGACCGAATCAAACCCTGT
>JAOWBU010000512.1:0-25000 GCA_026212405.1 Petrea volubilis
AATGGTCAAGAACATATTGAAGGACCAAATAGAGTAATTGATACAGGAGCCAGCGATAATCACCTTGCAAGACATAAAAATAAAGGATTAATTGCAAAGGTTGCTTTAACTATATTTCAATATAAAAATTTTGAAGGTCATTTAATAACTTGTGATCAAGAGGTACAAGTTTCAATAATTTTCGATGATTTAAGAATAATTGTACCTTATTATATAGATAATGATATGGCCGGAGACTATTACGATATAATTTTGGGTAATAGTTTCTTAAACCAGTGTGATTACTATAAAATAGAAAAACATGGGGCCACACTCCAAATTGGAAATATAAAAATCTTTTGTAAAAAATATGAAGGGAATTAATTTTTCTTTGAGTGTCTTTGTACAGATAACAGTACAAGATACTAATATAACAACATGTGCTTCAATAGATAATGGTTCAGAAATAACTTTGTTTAAATCCTTTCTCTATACTAAATGGCAAGAGAATGGAAATATAAAGATAAAGGGTGTTACGGGTCAAGTCGAACACATTAATAAAAAGGCAGATAATGTAAATGTTATATTAGGAAGTAAAATTGTTATAATAAATACTATTTATAAATATAACTCTCTTGAAATTGATATATTATTAGGAAATGATTTCCTACAACAATTCTAGTTTTATTCACAGAATTTGTATTCTGTAATCCTTAAAACTAAATGTAATCATTATTTAAAATTACCAAGAATAAATGAGTCATTCAGAGTTCAGCCAGTGGAGCCTGGTGGACCGTATGACAAAATTTCGATAAAAATACATAATATAACAATAAAAAGGATAACTCTTGAAGATGTAATAAAACCGATAAAAGAAAATTATAATGATCATCCTTTGGCTTTTTATACGGAGTTAGATTTAAAGGCAAAAATAGAGTTAATTGAAAATATAGTTATAAAAGAAAGACCTATGTTATATATTGAAAAGGATAGAAAGGAATTTGATAAACAAATAAATAAATTATTAAATAAAAATCCACCTTTAATTAGAATGAGTAATAGTCCTTTTAGTAGCCCAACTTTCATAGTTGAAAATGAAGCTGAGAAAAAGCATGAAAAACCTAGAATGATAATAAATTATAAAAGAATATATCATTTCACTAGGTCAGATAGTTATTATCTTCCTAATAAAGAAGTTTTACTAAATTTATTTAAAAGAAAGAAATATTATTCTAAATTTGATTGTACTTCAGGATTTTGACAAATAAAAATGGAACCTGAAAGTATACAATATACAGTATTTAGTTCTCCTCAAGGACAGTTCGAATGCTTAGATATGCCATTTAGATTAAAGAATGAAGCTTCTATATATCAAAGAAGAATGAATAAAATCTTTAATAAATACAAAGACTTTCTTGTCGTTTATGTTGACGACTTTAGTTGCTTCTAATACTTTGGAAGAACATAAAACTCACCTACTTCAATTTGCTAAAGCTTGTAAAGATAATGGTATAGTCTTATCCGAAAGGAAAGCTATAATTTGTAAAGAAGAAATTGAATTTCTAGGGTTAAAAATAAATAAAGAATTTGTGGCAGATAGCTGTGGGGGATAGCTTTTGACTCGTGAATATAAAGAGATAAAGCTGACAACGCATGATAATAAAGATAAAGCAACGTGTTTCCAGCACATTGAGATTGGGACAACCAACACCAAATAAAACTTTGAAGTCCGAATAGTTCAATATGTTTTTCTATCAATTGTGTTATGATTTTCATTTCTAGCGCATCGAATCTTCAATCTAAAAAACACTTTGTATCAGAAACCTAGTATAGAAAATCAGCCATTGAAAAATCTTCTTAGACTTTTCTAAATCTTGTTTGTATAAATCTCCTTTGAAGGAAATAAAGCCATTTTATTTTCATAAATTTTGAGTATTTGAAATTTTAATATAAGAATCTTTTATTCTTATATTTTTCCTTATTTTCTAAAATTCTCCAAATCATACGAAGGCCGTAGTCATTGCATCGCTTGAGACAGTAATATATTTTTAAAAGATTTAGATATTAAGATTTCTTTGCTTGATTTATGAAAATTTATGGTTTTAGAGTACTTCATTATTAATTATGATTTTGAAAACATATTTTACTTATTTGTGCATATAAAATGGGTAAGGATTTTGATATCATAAATAATCAATTTAAAAGAAGAAATAATTATAAACATAAAATAGCTATTTTAAAAGTACTATAAAATTTACCTAAAGACCTCAGAATGCTTATTGCAACATATAATAATAAAGAAGACTATGTTTTTGATTATATCAATAAAAGTATTAATAAAGATTTTCTTGATAACTATGTGAAAGAACTAAACCACATAGAAAATGATATTCAAGCACTTTGGGAAATGGAAATGACAATAGAAAATTATATTCTAATAACTGTTAAAAATCGAGAAAGAGTAAATTTAATAAAATTCATATATCATGAAACATGGGATCTATCTTTCTTTTTCTAAATAAAAGATATCCAATCTTAAACAAACCTAAAGTTTTAGTGCAATAAAGCAAATAAATAAACTTTAATAGTGAAATTACTATTTAAATAGTGAAATCACTATTTAAAAGGGGTAAAAATAAAAGAATTTTATAAAATAGGGTATTTTGAATATAGAATTATAAAAATAGGTTAATTTAAAAATGTTTTCGAGAGTTAAATTAAATTGATGAAAACAAAATGATTAATTTTTATTAAGATATTATATTCTAAAATCACACTATAGTAAAGTAATCAAAAAATACGTATGTTAAAAAAAATGATATTAGCACTTCAAAAATTATTATATGGGCTCCAATCTCATTCTTCTATTCGAAAATGGACTACAATGTCCATTCATTTCTAAAACATTAAACTACCATTATAATATACATTTAAAATTTATTTAAATTCATTTTATTTATTTTCTTATTATGACGTGTTTGTAAGTATAACCTAAATTTTAAATATAGAAAAACTTGACTAGATATTGAATAATGATTAATGAGGACATATTTGTCCGGTTAGGCAAAATTAAATGATGTTCAATAAATAAAATGAGGGGCATTTTGGTCACCTAATTAATTAATTATATAGTTTGAGCTTAAACTTTAATTTTACAAGTACGCATGATAATACTCAACGAAAAAAAAAGCAGTTAAAAAAATATTTTCAAGTTTAATATTAAATTTGGTATTATCTCATAGAGATTTTTAAAACAAAAATTATGTTAAAGCAAGGGTAGATAATTCTTATAATTTAAAATCACAGTGATTAATAAATATCGTAAATAGGACATGGCAAATAGAAAAAATGCTTTCTCATTTGATTTGAATAAAAGTGTAGCATATTTTATCCTAAATATTGCATAAATGTTTGGCTCTTTTGAATAATTATCAACAACCATAACCTATACAGATAAAAATAGAAAATTATTATAATTCCATACCGCGTGCTAATACAGAATAATGAGGTGAACCATTCGTCAAATTTTATAACAAAATAAAAGTTCTTGTGCTTGACTAATTTTATGTCACGGGCATTTTGATCTTGTCATTCAATCTTGCCACTTAGTATCTTTTGGAAATGTTTTGGGATTTCAACATTAAATTTTATCCATGTTCTCTGCTTTGATCGTTTTTGAGAGGAAAATCGGCAATATCGTAAATTATGAAAATGAAATGTCGAACATAGCAATATTTCTAGCATAACTAGGCAAAACATCAATCTCTTTATAGAGGGTAAGTGTTCGTCGAGCTAAAACATGTGCTACACTGTTAGCCGACTGTCTCACAAAAAAAAAAAAAAAAAAACAGAAGTAAAATTAAAGGTTTCGTTTGGACGACGAATATCCATAATTCACGTTACCTAGCTTTGAAAGATTCAGCCCTTATATCTTTTTTTTCTATACAATCCACTCGATACATCCTATAGATGTCAACCGCAACGGCACACGCACACAAACATACACTCAAGGGAGAATGAGGAAGAAGAAGAGGGTTCGATTTCAAAATCTCAATAATACTAAATTTAAACCCCTACCACTAAACTACGAATCAGAAGCCATCGAACTCCATATCCTGAAAGGGCCTACTAACATTTTATTTCATGATTCGTCTGCCTTTTTAATTTAAGTCTTCTAATTTATTGATTACTAAACAGTTTCAATTAAAGTTGGACCTAAAGTCAAAATTTGTCCAGAATTGGAAGGAATGTCAAAGATTTGGAGGCTTTGGGGATAGTTTATACAAACAGCTTTATTTTGCTAACATTACACAAAGCCCCACATATAGAAAAAGTAGTCAAAAAGCCCTTCTAAACCATGGTATGTTAAGCCACCATCTTTATTGCGCCACCACAAGTTATTAGTGACCAATTTTTATTGTTATTAATTTTTCAGTATGTAAATATATATATATATATATATAATATCAATAGTACATATATATATATAATATCAATAGTAAAAATCTAGTTAAATGTTAAACACTACTGCTATGAAACTTTTCAGAGCTGTAGATAAATAAAATAAAATTAATATTATACATTATTGGAATGCACTTCCTTAAGTGACAAACCAATCGACCACAAATTTAGTGAAATTCACCACTAAACTATGTTTTGATTTTTGTGTATTTATTACAACTCCATTTGTAAATATCATTCACTTATTATTGCTTTATTTTTATTATCATTGGTTCACATTATAAATCCACAAAAATATCTTTTATTCGTGAACGACTTCTTTATGTCGCTAATTCTCATTGGTACATGGAGTAGTTTCTTGAAAAAATTTAGTATATGAAAATAATTTCAACATTTATATTTTCATTAACTAGCATATATATGTTAATACTACCGTTTTACTTTTACATACATATATGTATGTATGTATGTATGTATGTATGTATACACGGATAATTAGAGATAATTTTCTTTCAACATTTGCATTTTAGACATTGCTCTCCAGTGGAGTTTGATGAAAACTTCACTCTCCAATCTTAAATTTCTTAGACTTCACTCTCTGAAAGCTGTAAAATGATATATACTCTTAAAAGTAAAGTGAAACCTCGATACCTTATCCCCATATGTCATTATCTAACTTACACTTTTTTTCCATCCATTTAATTTCTCTTATTTTTTATTTTCGGCAACAATGTTAGATTTCGAATTGAATTCTTATGAAAAATTTCTTTGATTGGGAATAAAATAAATTATAAGCCATATGTTGTTAGAAAGTTACATGTGTTTAGTTTTTAATAATGGTATTAAACTCTTTTTACATAAAATTATACTTAAAAAATCAACAATGCTAGTTTTGAATTTTCCTTTCAAAAATGTTACAGAATCTCGATTGTATCCTAACAAAAAAAATGCTTCCATTTAGACTTAAACAAATTATGAGCCATATACCGTTATAAAGTTATGGATGTGTATTTTTCAAAAAAAAAAAACAGTGTTAATAAATTATTTTCCTATAGAGCTATAGCTAAAAAATCAAGAAGTGCCAATTTCGAATTCACTATTTAAAAATGTGATGGATCTTGGGTTTAACTATAGTGAAAAACTCCTTCAATTAGGAATGAAATAAATATTGTACCATTTACCATTAGAAATATATGGTTGTGTAGTTTTCAAGGAAAAAAACAATGTTAATTAATAAATCATTTTTCTAAAGAAAGTTATACTTAAAAAATCAAGCAGTGCCATTTGAAATTCTCTTTTCAAAAATATTACAACTTTTAGGTTTAATTAACGCAAAAACTACTTTGATTGGGAACGAAATAAATTATCTATATATATATATATATATTATATATAACGGAACAGTCTATCTAATTTTTCGACAAATGTCGGCCTAAATATCCGACACGTGTCAACGTTTTTTCATTAGATGGTAAATCGAACTAATTTAATAGAAAATATTCTACAAATAAATATGTCATGGCATATTCTTCTAAAATTGTACAATAAATATTACTTTTCAATAAATATTGTTTGATGACTCCTTAAATTTGGGTGGTCGATTTAATTTGTCAATCTAAAATATTATTTTATTCTATAGTTGATTTTTCTTTCCTTATGCATTAAACGCGAATATTATTTTTTTAATTGATAAATCAACTTTGATTGTCATTTAATTTTAATTATGGATTTCCTTTCTTGATTTTCTTTCAAAAATCAATCTAATTAATTATTTTCACGATTCTCTAAATCATTCAAAATTTATTAACTTAATCACTCTTCTTTAATATGCACTTTTCCATATTTACTCTTTTTTCAATTTTTTCTTTTCCTCTTTATTTGACACAACAATGAAAAAAATTTATCCCAACCATAAATTTGAAACATGATGAGGAGATTAAACATCCCCTCCCCTATGTGAATATTGATGAAGATTTGTTGAGTCTCCTTTCTTCAATCATAAAATTTATTGGTAAGTTTTTCACTTTGCATCCTCAATGATCTTTTATGATTAGCTTTATTTTGTTATACTATTTTTATTTATTTATAGGTACTTAATTTTTGTGATCATCTTTTATTTTTTAAATAATATCAATGTTATTGTATTTTCTTTTCTTTGTTCTTACCTCTGTTTTAAAAGTTTGTTTTTGGTTATACTTTCTTTATTCTTTTTAGATTATATATATGTTTTCTGAATGGGTCGATGGGATCTGTTTGATATAATAGCTAAATCTTTTTCTCTCTCTAAATTGATAACTCTCCTAACATTTAATTTTATTATTATCCATATCTTTATATGTTTCATATTTTTCACTTAATTTTCATTCTTTATATTCAAGTTTCTTTGATACTTTTTTTTTTCTTAAGATCCTTTGATTTCTTTGATTCATTCAATCGCGGTTTAAGTGTTTTATTTATCTAATCAAGCTTTGATAGATATATTTTCTCCTTCTATCTTATTCTGTTGTCATTATTTACGCTTTTTATCCCTTTTGTGAGTTTGTCGTTACTTTATTACTCAAGTTCTCTATTTATTTGCTTGAATTTTTTTTATTCGAATTTCCATTTTTTACTTTGTACTTAAATTAATCGATTTGTTGGATCTTGATTGGTACACTTTTTTAAGTTGATCAAATTCATCATTTTTTTTTTCCATCAAGGTCTTTATTTTTTAAAACTATTTTTACTAAAAGTAGTCATTCTTCAAATGACAATTTTTTTAATTTTTGTTTTTACTATATTTGTTTTCTTTTTCCATCCAAATTCTATTTTCAATATTTGATTTCTACGATCATGTTTCGATAAATATATTTGATGCGGCCCGAATCTGGTTCGTCCACGTGTCGGGGTGTGATGTACTCCGAAGTAGTCTTGCTGGTGGCCCACCTGCTAAAGAGGGAGGAACGCACGTGAGACTAGTTGGTTTTGCCCCGGCGTAGGCTCTTCGACGCTCAAGTCAGTGTGTGGTTCAAGAAGAAGATGAATAGTATCAATATGGACTTGGCTTGCAAAGTAAGGTATGTCTTACCTTTTGGGTGGAGAGCCATATGGAGCTTTTATATGAGAGTGAGGAGCCTGATGTGACGTGGTTGGTGGGATCTGGCCACTGTGGCCACTGTAGCTGCTCAGACATGTGCCTTTTGTCCCACTTTTCCCGTCCTTGCGGCGGCTCTTCTCGCTCCTCATTAATGAGGGGTCTTACTTGGTAATAAATGGGTATCTTGGGCATTTATGACCAAGGATTGTATTTATGACTTGGCATTTAATGCGCCCACGTCTGATGGGATGGCCCCATGTGCCCCTGGGGCGCGTTAGGTGGCAGTGAGCTGCGCCTGTTAGGAGTCTCCAGCTGTACTTGTCCCTCTTGGATGCCCATCCCTGCAACCGCCAAGTGTGGGATTGGGCCCTCGATGGGAGCACCGTCGAGGGCATTTTCCCTGTTCGAGGACACCCATGATAGCCTGTTGTCGTCTTGTGGGTCTTTCGAGAGGAGAGCGACTGGCTTGTGAGCCCTTTCGAGGGGATTCATTACCTCGAGGGCTGTAATTCTGTACTTGGTATATTTATGGATTTTGGAGGTTGTTGGAGGTGGTGATGACGTGGCAAGGTGAAGTGGCACTTGACTCATCATTAGCCCCCCCACTCTTGATCGTGACGAGAAAGTCAGCCCTCAAGAGTGCATTAATTGGCAGGATGTTGGGTGTCCCTTCATTTTTTTTGAATTTGAAACGCCATTAGGGCACGAAAAGTCGCTCCTTTTCAGCCTGTCAGTTCACGTGCCTATTCGGGGAGACGTGTCACGCCCCTATCCATTAATTCTGGGCGGCTGAAGGGTCGTTACGCGAAGGGGCGTGTCCTGCCATAATTACTACAGGCTTTTATGGGTCGTCGTGCCCGAGGTGCCATAATGGTGGGTGATTCCTCGTATAACTTATAAATAGTTGCGGGCTTTCCCACAATTCGATTTTTTCCTTCACCTGCAACACTTATTTGAGCGACTGGCTTAAGGATTTCCGCAGTATTCTCAAGCCTTCACCCCCATTCCAGGTGAATCTTCTTTTTCCTCTCAGATTTCCCCTTTCCTACTGTAAAAGCCCTAGCCGTCATGGGACCAAGGAGAAAGATACTGGACGACGCTGACCCGACACCTGAGGACTTGGCGGCGGAGAGGGAGGTTCACCTCCCCTCCCAGTCGATTTTAGGCACTCGGGCGGGCCGTGCCAGTGAAGACACCGGAGCTACGCTGGCCAGGGCGCCGCCAGAGGGCGGCATGAAAGGCGAGGCGCCGGGCAACGCGCCGGAAAGTGTTCGTCCCCGCCCGAAGAGGAAGACGACGGGACCAGCCAGTGGGGACGCAGGACCAAGCGGGTCCCCGACAAAGAGCCCAAAGGCACGAGGCGCCGGAATGGGCAAATTTCAAATGGCCTCTCTCCCCCGGGATATTTCCAGTAACATTACGACGGCGGAGGTCGAGAGAATCAGGGAGGAATACGGGGTCCGTTTTCCCGTTCATATGCCGGGCCCCAACGAGAACATGGTAGAGCCCCGAGAAGGGTGTGTGGCTCTCAATCTTCATCATTTTGAGGCGGGGTTGCGCCTCCCCCTCCCCCCTGAAGTCCGGAGATTGTTGGAGTTCACAGGGGTAAGCCCTTGCCAACTGGTGCCGAACTCCATCATGATCATCATTGCCTTCGTGGTGATTATGAAATGCTTGAAGGAGGAAGCGAGCCCTGCCAATTTCTTGGAATTTTTTAGATCGAACGATTCGGTTCGGTCAGGCCCAGGCGAATCGGTGGAGGATGGGCCCGGGTTCTTGTACCTATCAGCCCGATCCGGTTCTTCGAAGGTACTGGATGGCTTCAAAACCTCCCACGGGTCGGGATGGAAAAGGAAGTTCATTTTTGTGGAGGATCGAGGGCAGTTGGGTATGTCCTCGACTTGGCGTCAACCCCCGGTGCTCAACCGAAACCAGTTCCATGAGGAGCCAAGTTTTGACGAGGGGAAAGTGGGGGACTTGGAAAAGATGGGGAGGATGTGTGCAGTTTATTTAACCTCCGAGGACATACTTCGCGCGTGCCGCCTCTCGAGCGCCTCTGGTGACCCCGGCCCTAGCGAGCGTCTCGGTACGCGGTGCCAAATCTTTATCGAGAACCACCTTAGGGCCTAAGTCTTCTTCTCTTCGTTCTTTTGCATTTTATGTTGCTTTTCGAGGTTCTTGCAGGATAATAATTTCCCCTGTTTTTGCAGCTTTAAAAATTCTCATGGACATACGCAAGGCATTGTTGGCGAGGCTCGATCGCCAAAGGCGCCAGACTCAGCCCCCCCGACCTAAGGTGACGGCGTTCCACAGGCCCGTCACTCAAAAAGCTAGGCGGTCTAGGAAGGACACCGATGCCGGAGAAGGTTCTAGCCAAGATGCAGGGGTTTCCAGGGTCGAAACAGAGGCTGAGATCCCTCGAATAGCAGAGGCCGGGGTACCACCGGCCGAGGAGACCGCGGCCCCAAGGGCCGATGTAGGCGGCGTGGTGCCCTCGGAACAAGCAGTGCCTGAAACCGAGGCCCCCACTCCGGCACCAACTCTTACTACACCCAGCGCGCCCGAGCATACCCCTGCCGCTACGCCGACGAGGCCTTCACCCAGGTCGGCATCCAATGAGGCTTCGCCTCGAACGGGGGCAAGCCTTAGTAGCCCCCCCACTGGATCAGTATGATCAGTGCCTGCCCACACGGCCAAGTCCTAAGAGTGCCGCCCCTCAAAGGGTCTTACCAGGTGTTTCCATTCGTGAGGGGGGCACCGAGGGCTCTCGAAAGAGGGCGGCAGACAAGAAGGCTGCTCGAGGGGCCAAGAAACAGAAGCCTGCCCCCTCAGGAAAAGGCAAGCGGGTGGAAAGCCCTGAGCCCCCGGAGACGGACGAGGAGGAGGAAATCCTCAAATGTGTCGACGCGGGGCCCAGCAATCCCGTCCATCTCGAGCACCACCATTCCAATCTCCGCATCACCGGGGTAGGGGCCAATGAGACAGACACTAAGATGAACTTGGCCCTACTCCGGGGTCTTCAGTTGCCAAATGACCACCGGGCACTATTAAAGTGCTCCATGGCTGATTTGGAGATCAACTTGGCCAACGCCCTTATTGGGGTAAGGAAACACCCCCCTCTTTTTTTTTTTTTTTGAGAACTCCTCATTCATTTATCTTGACTTTCTGGGCAGGTTGTTGTCCCCTTGTCTCACCATTTCCTCCGCCGTGCTAGCGTCTTCTGGCGGGGAAAAAATAAGTACAAGAGGCTCCTCCGAGAGGAGAAGAAAAAGAATAAATAGGCGCCTGTCGAGGTGGAGAAGCGCCTTGAGGAAACCGAAGTCCTTGCTGGGGAACTAGCCTCGACAAACGATACTCTCCGGGGGCAGCTGCAGGAGAGTCGGCAGCTCCTCGAATCTGCCCAGACACGCATCGCGGAGCTTGAGAAGAGATGCGTGGGTCTGGACGACGAAGTCAAGCGTACGGCCAAAGCTTGGGAGGAGATGCGGGAGTTATGCGAAGAGGCCGAACTGGCTCGCGACTTCGCGAAAGAGCGCCTCGAGGTAGTTAACAACAGGGTTGCCGAGGCGGAGGCCAAGGCTTACCGTAACTACGGCGAGGGCGTCAAGGCGGGGCTTCAAAGGGCTGAATGGACATTCCCCGCGCGATGCCGTAAGAGGGTTAAGCGGGCCTTCTCGAGGTTCTTCGTGAGTGAGGCGTTCGACTACATTAGGACGCACCTCAGTTTTCAAGATTCCGCCGAGGCTGTGGAATTGGTCCTCGATCAGCTTCAATCTCGGGGCGAATTGGGGGAAGATTTTGATCGAGAGTCAATTGGGCTTTCATTTGACCGCAGCGGGACGCCGGTGTAAGAGGCCTCGCCCTCGACGGGGAAGTCCAAAGAGTTCGACTTCCAAGAAAGCGAATTCAACTTTTTCTTCCGCTGCCTTGATATCCCACTGCCCGAGAGTGCCAACGGCAAATCATCGGGGGAAGAAGATATCTCGCTGCCTTCTGCGCCGACTCCCGAGACCTGGAAGGAACGAATGGCCGGGCCCAGTGTTTCCAGTGACCCCGGGGATGGAAATGGAGATGACGGAGCGGGGGCATTTGCCGATGCTGGGGACGAGGAAGGTCGGGAGGATAGGCCCGTCGAACTTAGCGACTAGGCCCAATAACCCCCCCTCTTTATGTAATTTTCCCCGTTTTTTTTTTTGTTTTGCCCGCTTACGTCCCTTTTATACATTTCTCGCCCTCGGGCCTTCTTAATGAAATCACCCTTTCGAGGCCTTTCCTGTTAAGCAAAATAATCAGTTATGCTCATCTATCTTGTTATTATTTATTTTTCCTATGTTCTTGTTGTCTGAATGATACTTTGGCGAGATCGAGAGGCGCTGTCTCGTTTGTGCAAAATTACTTAATGGAATTGTCCAAAAGCAAACATAACTTAAATATAATCGAGAGACATGGGGGTTTTATCATTGCGCCAAAGATTTTACCAAAGCCTGAGCATAAGTGTACGAGAACAACTTAAAGATACTCAAGAGGAAGAAGGGAATTTTTATTTAATGTCATTCCTTTACATTCACTTCCCTCGAATCAAAAGTGTCCTCGACACAACTCTTTATCAACAATCGAGGATGGGAAGAGCAGACTTATCTTATACATAGAATCTTCTGAGGTTCGAGGCATTCCATGGTCGAGGCAATTCCCTTCCCGCCATGTCCTCGAGCCGGTACGCATTATTTTTTGAAACCTTTACAACTTTGTAAGGTCTTTCCCAGTTCGGGTCTAATTTTCCCACATGTTTGGATACCTCTACCTTTTTGAGGACCAAGTCACCAAGTTGGAAATTTCTGGGGCGTATTCCTTTATTGTAAGCTCGGGCCATGGAGGCTCGATACTTTTGCATCCTCGACCAGGCCGCACCTCTTCTTTTCTTCGAGCAAGTCTAGTTCCGTGGCTCGATTCTCCTCATTCCTGGACTTGTTAAAATACGCTACTCTAGTTGTATTGTGCAATATCTCCGCTGGAATCATTGCCTCGGATCCGTACACCAAAGCATACGGGGAGTTTACTGTCGCCGCTCGAGGGGTGGTAAGATAGGCCCACAATACCCCCGGTAACTCATCCGCCCATTCTCCTTTGAAAGCGCCCAACACAGTTTTGAGGTTCTGCAGGATGATGTGGTTAGTTACCTCCACTTGACCATTGGCTTAGGGATTTCCCACGGATGTGAACCGTTGCTCGATGCCGTGACTCTGGCACCATTCTGTCGTAGCTCGACTTTGAAATTGGGTGCCATTATCTGATATTAGTACTCGAGGGACCCCGAAACGGCAAATGATGTTCTTCCATATGAAGGATCGGATCGAGGCATCGGTGATTTTAGGGATGGCTTCCGCCTCGACCCACTTAGTGAAGTATTCCATGGCTACTATGGCGAACTTTCTTTGGCCTTTTCCCATGGGGAAAGGTCCTACTACATCAATCCCCCATTGGTCGAAGGGCCACGAGATCTCCACATTCACCATTTCAGCGACTGGCTTGTGAGGAAGGGTGGCATAAAACTGACACTTCGGGCATTTTCGAGTATACTCGAGCGTGTCTTTTAAGATAGTCGACCAATAGAAACCGCTTCTCATGATCTTTTTGGATAGGGACCTCCCTTCCGCATGGTTTCCACAACTCCCCTCGTGAACAGATTGCATTACCTCACGAGCTTCCGAGGGGAGGAGACATCTGAGCGGGGGCCCGAGAAATGATTTTCGAAATAACCTTCCCTCGCTATCCAAGGCGTATTTCGCACACTGCCTTCTCAACCTTCTTGTCTGGTTTTGGTCAGAGATCTCTTCTCCCAATAGAAAGGTGCGAATTTCATCATGCCAACTAGGTTCGAGGGGCTGGATGGGCAGGATTGGGGCGCCCCCCTCGCGAACAGCAGAGATGTCGAGAGTCTGGAATCTGATCACATGATCCCTCATACCTTTTAGGGCACTTGCAAATTTAGACAAGGCATCTGCGCGCTCAATTTCATCCCTCGGAATTTGCTCCGAAGTGAAAGATTTGAAACTTTCCTTCAACTTGGATACATGATCGAGGTACTTGGTCATCATGGCATCCCTGGCTTCGTATATTCCCCCGATTTGATTGGAAACCAGTTGAGAATCAGTGAATGCCCGGATATGGGAGACTCCTTCTCATATTGCTAATTCGAGGCCAGCTATAAGGGCCTTATATTCTGCTTCATTGTTTGTGACAGGGAAGTTGAGCCTGATAGCAAACTCCACCACATCGCCTTCTGGGCTCTGTAAGGTGATCCCGGCTCCCCCTCCTTGCGTAGTGGAAGATTCATCTACATGTAGGAGCCATGGGTCGGTGATAGGTGGACTTTCTTTCGGCAACCCTACTCTTTCGAGAAGGAAATCAGCCAACACCTGGGCCTGGATTGCGGTTCTCGGTTGATACGATATATCAAACTCTCCGAGCTCTATAGCCCACTTAATAAGCCGGCCTGACGTGTTAGGCTTCGAGATGACTTGCCGGAGGGGCTGGTCGGTGAGCACTACCATCGAATGTGACTGAAAGTACTATCTTAGATTCCTTGCGGAGTGGATGAGCGCCAATGCAAACTTCTCTATCTCCAAGTAATTCTTCTACGGCCCTTGCAATACCTTGCTGAGATAATACACCGGCAGGTGCTTCCGATCCCTTATTGCCACAATCACCGAGCTGACAGCTTCTGGAGGTACTGCGAGATATATGTACAGCTTTTCTCTCGGGTTAGGTTTTGCTAGCAGAGGCGGGGTGGCCAGATATTCCTTAAGCTCTCGCAGAGCCTGCTCACATTCGGGGGTCCACTGGAAATCAGGGACTTTCCTCAATTTTTTGAAGAAGAGTAGGTTCCTGTCAGCCGACCGAGATATGAATCTATTTAATGAGACAATCCGGCCGCACAGCCTCTGAACGTCCTTGACTGACTTGGGGGACACGATCTTTTGCAGAGCCTCGATTTTTTCTGGGTTGGCCTCAATTCCCCTTTTACTGACCATGTAACCCAGAAACCTCCCCCCTCGAACTCCAAATGTGCATTTCGAGGGGTTGAGTTTCAAACCGAACTCCCTAAGCACCTGAAAGACTTCTCTAAGGTGTTCGAGATGGTCTTTCTCCTCTGGGCTCTTAACGATCATGTCGTCTACATAAACCTCGACAATTCGTCCTATCAGCTCTTTGAAAATGAGATTTACCAACCTTTGGTAAGTCGCTCCCGCGTTCTTGAGGCCAAATGGCATGACCAGGAAGCAGTAAACTCCCATCTCCACCACAAATGAGGTCTTGGATTGGTCTTCCGGGGCCATGGAGATCTGGTAGTACCCTTGTTAGGCATCCATCATACTCATCATTTTGCAGCCGGCCGTAGAATCGACAAGTTGATCGATTCGAGGGAGCGAGTAGGGGTCTTTTGGGCACGCCTTGTTGAGATCTATGAAATCATTGCACATTCTCCACTTTCCTTGCCCTTTGGGCACCACTACCACATTGCACAGCCATTCCGGGAAATATATCGACATGATGTAGCCGGCCTTCAGCAACTTATTCACCTCTCCCTCGATTATCTTGTTTCTTTCGACCCCGAAGACCCTCTTCTTCTGTTTAACAGGCTTGAATGTGGGGTCGACATTCAAGCGGTGTACAATGACCTTGGGGCTTATTCCAGGGAAGTCCGAGGGCTGCCATGCAAACACATCCTTATTCTCTCGTAAGAATTGAACGAGCATCATTTCCTTAACTTGATTAAGTTGGGCCCCTATCTTGGTCGTTTTCTCGGGGTTCCCGGGCTCCAACTCGATTGCCTTGGGTTCTCCCGTGGGATCGATTCTGCTATCCTCGAGCTTCCTCATCTTCGTCGGGGGCATTTCTGTCCATCTGGAATCGCTATCTGAACTGGCCTCGGGCAATTTCCTTTTCGAGGGCCCCAGCCTCACCCCAAGTGAGATTGAATAGCAGGTCCAGGCGTCCACGACATCGCATCTCATCTGTCCAATCCCGGTCTCGGTGGGGAACTTCATCATGAGGTGGTAAGTAGAGACCACTGCTCGAAATGCATTAAGTGCCGGTCGGCCTAGGATTAAGTTATATGCAAAGGGGGCGTCCACCACTAAATAGTTCACCATCAGAGTCCGTCGGCGGGGCTCCTGGCCGAGGGATGTCGGCAATTTGATCTGCCCCAAGGGGTGAATCTGGGACCCCCCAAAGCCTACCAAGGGCGTTCTTACTGGCTCCATGTTGATTTTTCCCATGTCCATCTTTTTTAAGGTCGAGTAGAATAGGACATTGGTCGAGCTTCCGTTGTCGATTAGAGTTTTGGTAACGGCGAAATTGGCTACATCGGCCGTCACCACCATAGGATAGTTGGGTTGCTCGGTCAAACCTTCTAGACTCTGGACAGGGATCCTGTCGTTCTCTGTGAACTCTATATCGAACATCCCTCGATAGTATTGACATGCTGGGGGTAATCCGGGTCCTCGAGGGCAAACCGGTCATACCAGAGCTTCCTGCCGACTTTCTTTCGAGAGGATCTAGTATTACCCCCCGCTGGTCCTCCAGCGATCATGAGGATCGTGCCCTTTTGTGGGGTGATTGTTGCTCGCGGGCCTCTTTCCGACTTTTTTCAAGGTCTCTGGATATCTTTAGGGACTTGCCTTTTTGGGGGACCTTGACCGATCATGATGGATCGGGGAGGCCTGGCTGTCATAGTACTTCAGCTTTTTAACAAATTCCTGGAGCTTTCCGCCACGGATCAGGGCCTCTATCTCGTCTTGTAGATTGTAGCAGTCCTCGGTATTGTGCCCATGTTGCCTATGATAGGCACAGTACTTCTCGTTCCTCCGGGCTTTCCTCCCCTCGGGTATCCTCTTAGGCGTTGAAAACGCATGGCACCCGAGGAGTGAAAAGATCTCAGCTGGGGTCTTGGTAAGGGGAGAGTACTCTTTGTATTTCCTGAACACCTCCTTCCTTTCCTTGCCCCTCAATTTGTCTTCCCGGGGCTTGGTACTACTTTCTCCTTTGGCCTTGGGCGGATGCTTTATGAGGTTGAGCTCCTCCACCTCCATGTACTTGGAGGCTAGCTGCTGGATCCCGGCGATGGTACGGGGGGCCTGCATAATAATGGCCTCCGCACATTTCTCATTCTTTAGGGCTTGATACAGTGCGTGCCGGACAAACTCGACTCCAACATCTTCCACTTTGAGGAGCTCGTTGTTGAATCATTCCATGAAAGCGCGTAGGCTCTCCTCTTCTTTCTGGACTACTCCACACAGATGAGTATGGGACAACTTAGTAGACATCTTGGCAGCAAAGTGGTTCAAAAATCGATTTGCTAATTCTCCATATGAAGAGATGGACTGTGGCTCCATCTTTTTAAACCACGTAAGGGCGATCCCTTGGAGGGTGGTAGAGAAGAGACGGGCCCATACATGGAGGTTGCTGGTTGCTACCCCTACTACGTCCTCATAATGAGTCAGGTGCTCCATTGGGTCCGTAGTACCGTCATAACGGGGTAAGCTGGTGGGCATGCGTTCATCCGGGGCCAACCGGTACTCGGCAATCTCCAAAATAAATGGAGACCTCTCCAATCGGTGGTTGTAAGGCGGCAGTTGCCGCGTTACTTCCACCCTCACGCTTCTATTTCCTTCACGTCGCCTGGATAGACGTTCTATCTCATCCTGTAGATCACTAATCTGTTGGCGCATGCGAGCCAGCTCTTTAGGCTCCTCCCCCCTTCGAGGTCGCGGATGGTGACCACCGGTCCTAGATCTGGCGGGGGCCCTAGACCCGGCGGGAGCATCTACGGCGTTTCGTCCAGGAGGAACCCTACGAGTGGCTATGTTGCCTGATTCAGCGACCTCTTCCCTGGGGTTATGACGATGACTCCCCTCACGCGGGGATTGGCTCCGGCGGGGATCATGGTGTTCGTTGCGGCGAGGAACAGCAGGAGGTCCTACCTCATTAGGAGATGGAGATAGACCCCCGGATAACAATCGGACTAACGTTAGGTCATCGCAGGCCCCCAACAGTTGTCTGACTCTGCTGATGGGGAGGGTGACCGTATGCTCAGCCTGTTGCGTCTCTGCTACGTGAGCTGGCGCGGGATCGTGGGAAGGTCCTACCCCTGGGCCAGCGGGTAGCATGGGTGCGGCAGGTTCCTTTCCTTTATTTACAACATCGACGGTTTCCTCTGCCCGTTGAGTCACTTCGGGAGGATCGCGATGACCCCTTTCCGAGGAGGCGGACATGTGAGTTCGCTGGGTGTTCACCATTCTTCTTGTTGGAGAAAAATTACCTCTTGAACAGGATTAGGCCCTTTCTCTAGCGCCAAATGATGCGGTCCGAATCTGGTTCGTCCACGTGTCGGGGTGTGATGTACTCCGAAGTAGTCTTGCTGGTGGCCCATCTGCTAAAGAGGGAGGAACGCACGTGAGACTAGCCGATTTTGCCCCGGCGTAGGCTCTCCGACGCTCAAGTCAGTGTGTGGTTCAAGAAGAAGATGAATAGTATCAATATGGACTTGGCTTGCAAAGTAAGGTATGTCTTACCTTTTGGGTGGAGAGCCATATGGAGCTTTTATATGAGACTGAGGAGCCTAATGTGGCGTGGTTGGTGGGATCTGGCCACTGTGGCCACCGTAGCTGCTCAGACATGTGCCTTTTGGCCCACTTTTCCCGTCCTTGCGGCGGCTCTTCTCGCTCCTCATTAATGAGGGGTTTTACTTGGTAATAAATGGGTATCTTGGGCATTTATGACCAAGGATTGTATTTATGACTTGGTATTTAATGCGCCCACGTCTGATGGGATGGCCCCATGTGCCACTGGGGCGCGTTAGGTGGCAGTGAGTTGCGCCTGTTAGGAGTCTCCAGCTGTACTTGTCCCTCTTGGATGCCCATCCCTGCAACAGCCAAGTGTGGGATTGGGCCCTCGATGGGAGCACCGTCGAGGGCATTTTCCCTGTTCGAGGGCACCCATGATAGCCTATTGTCGTCTTGTGGGTCTTTCGAGGGAGAGCGACTGGCTTGTGAGCCCTTTCGAGGGGATTCGTTACCTCAAGGGCTGCAATTCTATACTTGGTATATTTATGGATTTTGGAGGTTGTTGGAGGTGGTGATGACGTGGCATGGTGAAGTGGCACTTGACTCATCAATATTTTAATGATCTCTACAACTCTAAATTTTTGTGTTTCTTTCTTTATCATTATTTTATGATTTAAATGCTTTATCTATTTTGTATTTATTTTTTACTCTCTCTCTCTCTTTATCTACTTTGTATTTATTTTTTTACTCTCTCTCTCTCTCTCTCTCTCTCAGCTTCTTAAAGAATTGAGGGGCTATGTTGGTCCCTTGCATTCTATTTTTTTTTTGCATTTTCATTTATACATGTGTGAGTACTTATGTACATATTAATTTGGAATATTTTGGAGAAATGGATGTATATGATTTTGTTAACTAATGAGGGTTGAATTTATATATTGATTTATTTAATATTAAAAGTATGGAGATGATTTGTATCAATAATATCACAATTTCCTTCTGTTATTTGCTTTTTTTTCTTTCCTTTCAGTGTATGCTCTATAAAGCTACATAGGTGTAAAATATATTAATAATGAAAAACTTACTATAATAGTTTATTTTGTCCCATTTTCATATATCTTTTAATTTTAATATTTCTCTCATTATATATGCTCATTAATCCCTAATTTATAATCAATTTTAATGTAATATAATTATTTTTAGTAATAAATTGTGTATTTCAAATTTATTAATATTATATTTTTCCTCACTTGATTGATACTAACAAAGATTTGAATAAAATATTTTTCTTTATCTTACATATAATTAAGAATAATATTAATATTATGTCAATATCTTTATTGAATTTTCATTATAATTCATGTTTTTTGTAAAACAACAGAAAAAGAAAATATTTTTCAATGAAAGATGCTACTTTATGAAACTTAATTAATGATTGTATCAATTTGAAATATCGGAATCAAACTTATAAGTTTTTTCAATAATGATATTGTTCACAAAAAATTTCAAGTCTGTAAATAAAAATTACAAGACAAGAAAAATATATGACAAATATTTTAAGTTTAAAGAAAAAGAATATAGTTGAGTGGAAAATAATCATCTAAAAGATTAATTCTATGATTCTTTTCTCCGAATTTGACTTGATCCTCTAATAATGCGACTCGTAAGCTTTGTAGCTTGATTATGAATCAAATGCTAAAAATTTCGATGAACACCATGAAGAACGCCATGAAAACCGTAGTTTTGACTTGAATTCAACTTGGGGTAAATGCTGATTTGCCGGTTTAGCACCTTGATTGCAGATCAAATGCCTTTTTTTGATGACTTCTTTGAAAAACGCCTCAAACATTGCCTTGATCGCAAATTGAACGTCTTGATTTGATAACTTTTGCAAAGAATATCGGGAATTTTGCCTAGATCTTCACGAATCTTCTTTAGCTTGACTTGAGAGAACTTCAGGATCTTCTTGACTTATCTGAAGGTGAAAATGACTAACATTAAATAAATGGGTATATATATCATTCAAATTAATAGAAATAGTATTTTAAAATGAATGGTCATTTTAGTAAAATACTCAATAAAAAAAAAAGTAAAAATGGAATGCAAGCAATAATATTGAAGTGTAAATAACAATTTTTTAATTCACAAATTTGATTATATATATGTATATGATTACATATTTACAGTGCCAAATCATTTATATCTATATCTATATCTATATTATATATTAAGTGAGAATCCCTTTAACTTTTTCTTTGGTATGTATAATTTTGAACTTTCTAAAATACCCCTATTAGAATAACCATAAGTATAAAATCTTTAGTTATTATCTGTACTATATATTAATTGAGGACCCTTTTAACTTTTTCTTTGGTGTATGTAATTTTGAACTTCCTAAAATACCCTTATTATACCGGTAAGTATAAAATCTTTAGTTATTATTCTTTTGTTTTTTTGGTCTTAACCACCTGGTTCCGCCTCATTAGCTGACTAATTCGGATCGAGTACTGCATATGCCCATTATAGGGGCAACCCTCCCAACCTAGTTGCTCCATTCACAATACCAGGATTCGAACTCTGGACGTTGCTTAATTAAGGGATCTAACGCACCATCCCACTAGATCAACCGATAGTTATTGGTTTTAGTTATTATTCACTCTCTCATCTATATAACGCATTTTTAATTTTCCTTTTCTATTCTCTTTTCTCTCTGCTCCCTCACATCTTTTTCTTTGGAGTGTTCTTTTACTTTCTTTTGTACTTATTTTTTAATCATAAATTTAATTTTACTTTAATTTTGATTATTCACTTATCATACATTTAGTCCATATATTAACACACAATCAAAAAGATAGTATATGCATACAAATTTATACAAACTCAATAAAAACTTCATTTAAATTTAATCATTTCATTAGATTACATCTTATTTTTATTTTGCACACACATCGAGTATGAGGGGCTTTAACTATTTCTTTGGTGTGTGTAATTGTGGTACTCCTAAAACACCCTTCAACTACTCTCATCTCTCCTCTATCATTTCTTTTCTCAACAACAACGTATTCTCTCTTTTTTTTTCTTTCTATTTTCTATTGTCACGTCTCTCTTATTTTCTCTCTCACATTCATTTTTTTTAAAAAAATTGTTCTACTTTATATTTTTATTTATTTTTAGCCAAGAGACAATTTTATTTAAAAATAATTATTTAACTTTTCATGAATACCGTAACGCCCCAGGAAACCCTTAGACACACAGGGTACAGGTTTTACAAACACAGGTTGAATTCATAAATTTGAACAATACTTGGCATTGTTATACCAGGGCACAACTCATCCATGGATGAATCTATTCATCTGCACAGCCAGGGTTTCCAGCCTATATACTGAACATCTTTACTTTTTCATTATATCTGCAGGATTATTTTTAACAAAATCATTTAAACCAGTCTTTGGCATCCAGTCAACCTCACAAAGCCCTAAAACGCCTTCCCAACGGCTTGAGCAGGCACACAGAGGCATTACGACATCAGATTTCCTAGACCAAGTTTAAATATTTCTAACCGCAGAATATAAGGAGAATTCAACATGTTCAACCCTTTGTCCAAAGGTTGCAAGAAGATTATGGAATCTTCCTCATCATACCATATCTATGTTTTAACTTAAATACTATCTAACACACTAACAACTTAGCAATGCATTATTTAAATGCACAAAATGCTTTTAAAGTAATAAATAAAAAGGTAAGAAGAACTTACCACAAATTCTTCAGTCTTTAAGACTTGCAACTCCAATGCTCTTATGTATGTTTTATATATAAGATTATAAAATAAGTTAAGTAATATATGAACAAACCAAAGAAAAATAAGAATAAGCACATAAACAAGAGAATTATATGTTTGAAAGCTATGTTTATTAAGTCGTGTGGAAAAATGTACAAGTATGCCTCTTTAAATAGAGGATGAAAACAAAACAAAACATCTAATCCTACTTTTTTACAAAGAGATATACATTAGTCTGATTTTTCAGACCATGCGTACAGTTATTGCCATACTTTATTAAAAGTAAACAGGGAAAGTAGATTCCCAAATAGTAATTTCATTATCAGCCTTATCGTCACCTCGAATTATTGGTCTCTGACGTCACTGCTTACGACTTCCTTTAATTATTGGCTGGTCTTTTCCCTGTAGCATGGGATATGATTTCGACATTTATGTCAGCTTCATCTTCAAATGGGTCCTGGGATTCTCCTGGCAAAACTTCATCCTTTGATGACGATGATACAGAGAGATTATCTGTTTCCAAATCTAAACCAAAATTCATCTTCAAATCTTTCTTCATCTCAGAAAGATATTTCTCGATTATTTCATCCTTAGAAATAGAGACTCCTTTCATTTTCAAGTCCTTAACAATATTATGGAATATCGTATTATCTTCTAAATATGGACAATTTTCTTCCATTTGTTGTTGATAGATCTTAATTCTGTCTTGGATTAATTGCAATGTTTCATGGGAAACATATTCTCCATTCTCCTCTTTAAGGATCATCTTCTTCCAAAATGATGTGAAAAATATCCTTTTAAGACAAGGAATATTTTCCAAAGTATACCCTAACTCTGGCTCTCATTTCCAGATCCGAGGTATAGAAAATTCCATGAAGAAATGTAATGAAGATATACCTTCAATCCAAAGATTATCTTTTTTGGATTTCTTGATTCTTGGAGAGAGATTAATCCATTCTTCATATAAACCCTTATATGGTTCTGGACGAACTTTGATAGAAGCTCCAAAAGTTTTCCACCAATTAATGAACCATGTAGGAATGTCCTTATTATAAACCTTTGGGCAAACTTTAAACCACCATGTATGTTTATTTTTGGGATTGTCATAGAAAAAACAACTTTTAGAGGCTTCTTGATAATCCCAGTAATTAAACTGAATAGTCTGCTGCATCTCTGGAAGAAAGAATTCTTTTTGCCTGAAGGTGCTTAAACCCCATTGTTCCGCAGTAATTATTTGCTTGATGATGGCTTTAGTGTAACTATAATATGAAGCATTTCCCTTAGGGAAATGATCAAAGATTATTGATCCCGTCAATTCCAAAATTTTTTCACAAATCATACGGCCCTTTAACATACCACCTGGATAGGATTTATCCTCCAAATACCTCTTTTTTAACTTATATGGATCTTTAGAAATTAAAAGATCCTTGGGTTCAAGAATAAGGATTATCTCTTTCCTACCCAACTAAACATAAGGAAGAGATTTACCTTCTTTACCTTGTTCTTCATTATGAACAACATCAGCATAAGTAGGAGCTTTACCTCCTGAACTTGAAGTAATATTTTCTTTTTTCTTATGCTTCAAAAACTCTTGAAATTCTTTATTTATTTCTGGATCTGTGGAAAAACTCTCATTATAGAGTTTTTTCTAGCCCATCTGGTTTATCAGATGTCTGCCACCACCTCTTGAAGGAGAATATCCCCTTCCTCCACGACCTCGATAATTATTACCAAGGTATCCTTTTTGTGGAAACATTATTCCTGAAAATTAAGGAATAATATCAATACAATTTTTGTGAAATTGTCACCCATTAACGGATTTGATAAGTCTTTACCACCCACCATTTGAGAGTAGACTAGTTGCATGTATAGTGCATGCAATCACTTATGCAATTATGCAATGCAAGATTCATTTATAACTTTGGCAATTTCTGCCCTTTGCTTATATAAATGCATCAAGTTATTTATCATTTCTTCTTTTACTTCAAAATTATCAATGAAAGGTAAGGCAGATTCAAATGATTTAATCATAGAATCTACTTGTCTTGCTTTCTTAATTATTGCTTTAACACTGGAATGTCTTAATAAGAAATTTCAATATTTTCTTTGAAGATTATTAGCATTTCTATTAAGTTGTTCAATCCTCTGACGAAGAGCTTGAACCCTGGCATTATCCATCTGTTTAAGCAATACAACTTTCATTAATAACAATATCAATTTCTCTTTTTCTTTTCTGCCAATAAATTATATCAGCTTCTAACATGTGTACATATTCATAATATTGCCAAAAGTAAGGTATGTTGTCAAAATTCTTTGATCTTACTTTCTTAAGATCATTTTTAAATTTATTTATCATTTTATCAATATTCCTAGATTCATGCACAATTGTAGGAATTGTTATTCGATAATCCTTTGGTTGAGCCATCTACATAAAAATGATTAGTATATGATATTTGGAATTTTTTTCTCATAGTATGCCTTTTTACAGACATAATATCTATAATGATCAATCAAATATTTATAATCATCCTGATGTAAAGGTTCATTGACATCAATATATCAGAAATTAGTAATACAATAAACAAGATCATCATAAATTTTTTTATTCTGTTTTTCATCTTTAATAGCTCTTTTAATATGTTTGTATGGATAAAACTGAAAATGAATTAAACTAGTATCCATAAACATATGACTATAAATAAGTCATTCACACACACTTAATTCATACACCTTTCTCAGATACTTCTTATTCTGAGAACATTCACACCGATTACTTGTACTAGCTTCACTCATGCTATACAAGATCTTTCTATTTCTTTCTGGAGACTCCTTATGGTCCACCTAATAAATCTTCCATGGTTTTCTAGATATGATCTAGAATGAAACATTAATCTCCCACCATTAAGATACGTATTATCTCTAAGACATATCTTAATGTTGTGAAGTAACTTCTTCATCTGTTTTGGTCTAAACATTATTCTGGTTATTTCTATTCGAGGAAACCACCTAAAATTAACAGGTCCTCTATAAAGATGAGTATAATACTACTGGTCCCACATATTAGTGATCCAGACTGTAGGAACTTGGTCCCTAAGACTCTCTTGGGTTGACATTATCCTGTAAAAATTCTCTAGTAAGAAAATC
>JAOWBU010000513.1:0-25000 GCA_026212405.1 Petrea volubilis
ACATGAATGAATATTTGGTGAGATGAGTTGAGGGAAAAAAATAAAGTAAAATTTTGTGCTTCTATAGGCTCTCCAAATGCCACGCGGTCCTTTCTAGTCCCTTAGCCTAATTGTTGGCACTTTTGCCACCCCAAGTTGCTTTTGTCACCCAAACAGTGTATTTCCACGGCCATTATCAACATTAAATGAGGTCCCACATTCATATTCATGGTATCACAAACAAAAACACTTTAATAAAAATGACTTGGGAATTGGGATGTGAATGAAGACATCAAATCACTTCGATGTTTATATATATATATATATATATATATATATATATGTATATTATGAATGTTTCACCCACGTATCCATCCATTTACAAATCTAGTAAAACCGTTCCAAAATATAATTTTTACGATAGATTTTACTCGTTGTAAATCTATTTATAGATGATTGTCAGTTGTCACTGATTATTACTTTAAAATTATTTTGATAAAATTTTATAGATAATTTTATACTCGTTGTAAATCTATTTATAGATGATTTTATATTCATGTCACAAATTTTTCGTTCATATAGGGATTTGTTTTTTTATTTAAAAGTAGTAGTGACAGATAAATAAATAAATAAAGAAAAAAAAACAATAAATTAAGAGAAGAGGAAAAAGACATTGAGCTCGGGACAAAATAAAGCAGAAATCAAGCGCACCTCTAGGTGGATCTTTTATTGTTTCTTCTTTAACGGTGGTTGCTGCATGTGCTCTATTAGCTCATGGCGCGCATCACATGCAATTAACCATAAATGATTGTTTTTGTTTAGAAGTGGCAAAATAAGTTGAGAATAATGATTTCAATCAACTTTAATTAATTTTGGATTGAGATGGATCTTTAAATTTTATAAACGGATTGAAGCGGATTGAATTTTAACGAGCTTCAAAATTTGTTGGGTCCTAAATAAATTCAATTGAATTTTAAATAGGTCTATGAGGTTTTTAAATGATTCAAACAAAAAAAAAAACCACCAATATAACTTGATAATATTTCACAAATTTTAAAAGTTAATGGTAAAATTATTTTGCAAATTAAAAAATATGTTAAATAAAAAATCAATAGTTAAAAAATATACAAAATTATATAGAAGAAATCATAATTTATTTTGTGCTGATCCCTTTGAGGAACTGAATCAACCCATTATCAACTCGCTTCAATCTCATTGCTAACCCAATCCATTGACCACCAATTCTATAGAACCCATTTAAAATCGAGCCTATTTTGAATTCGATTCAATAGAACCCAATTTAAATTCGATCCAATCCATCCATTTACAACCATTAATTCTGTTATTGTTTTCGGTGCTTTAATATTCGAGTTGTTTATATCCCTTCTACCAAAAAAGTAAAAAGACAGAAAAAAAAAAAAGTTGTTTATAGGCCATTCTGATGGGCGGACATTTTTTTATAAAAGAAAACAAATATCAATTAGAATGGAGTTTTTGTTCATACGTGGACGTGACAGTTACCTGGTCCAACACTAATCAAAGTCGTGCATGTCACACCCTCAAAATTTATTTAAAATGTTATATAGTAAAAATTAGGGGGCTTGTCGGATTATGTTGCCAAGATATTGACTTTAAAAGGATTTTATCAATGTAATTTAAAATTGATCTAACTTATTAGGATAAAATTATTAATTACAATTGGACTAGCGGTATGATTCTGTACATATTTTATTTTGGCGTGATTCCTTTTCCTCTTCTTAATTTAAGTCTCGTTTACTTTGACAAATATGATGTGTAATAATGATATATAATTGGAGGAAGGATAATGATTATTGAGTCTAAATTATATAATTAATACCCACGAACTTTGCATGAGTATGTTATACATATATATATATATATATTATGTTTATGATTGGGGTAAATATAATGACTACCGTGTCTGAATTATATAATGCCCGTAATAATAATAATAATAATAATTGATGCGGTCCGGATTTGGTTGGTTCACGTGTCCAAGTACTGCGTACTCCGAAATAGTATTTGCTGGTGGCCCACCTGCTAAAGAGGGAGAAGCGCACGTGAGACTAGCCGATTTTGCCCCGGCGTAGGCTCTCCGACGCTCAAGTTAGTGGTAGGTTCAAGAAGAAGAAGATGAACAGTAATGGTATCAGCTTGGTTTGAAAGGCAATGAGTGTCTTACCCTTGAGTGAAGAGCCGTATGGAGCTTTTATATGAGAGTGAGGAGCCTGATGTGATATGGTTGGTGGGATCCGGTCACTTTAAGCCCTGTAGCTGTTATAATAAGTGCCTTTTGTCCCCCTTTTTCCAGTCTTTTGGCGGCTGCTCTCACTGACCTTTAATGAGGGGTCATACCCGACATTAAATGAATATCTTGGGCATTTATGACTAAGGATTGTATTTATGACTTGGCATTTAATGCGCCCACGTCTGATGGGATGGACCCATGTGCCAACGTGCTGCAGTAGGTGGCAGTGGGCTGCGCCTGCCAGTAACCTCCAGCTGTATTTGCCCGTCAGAGTTCCCATCTTTGCAACGACTAAGTGTGGGACTTGACCCTCGATGGGAGCCCCATCGAGGGCAATCTCTCCATTCGAGAGCATCCTTGTTAGCTTGTTGTCTTGTGGGTCTTCTTAAGGGAACGTGGCTGGCCAGTGTGCCCTTTCAAGGGCCTTGATGACTTCGAGGGCGGCAATTCTATACTTGACGGATTTGTGATTTTTGGGAGATTACAATGACGTGGCATGGTGAAATGGCACTTGACTCATCATTAGCCTCCCCACTCTTGAGTGTGACGAGGACGTCAGCCTTCAAGAATGCATTTATTAGCAGGATGTCAGACGTCCCTTCGTTTTTTGAATTTGAAGCGCCATTAGGGTATGGAAAGTCGCACCTTTTTAGCCTGTCAGCCCACGCGTCCATTTGGGGGGACGTGTCATGTCCCCAACCATTAATTTTGGGCGGCTGAAGGGTTTTCACGCTAAAGGGCGTGTTCTGTCGCCATTATTGCAGGCCTTTATGGGTCATCGTGCCCGAGGTGCCATAATGGTGGGTGATTTCCCGTATAACCTATAAATAGTTGCGGGCTTCACCACAATCCGATTTTTTCTTCCACCCGCTATACTTATTCAAACGACTGGCTTAAGGATTTCCACCACATTCACAACCTTCTCAAGTTCTCATCGTCATTTCAGGTGAATCTTCTTTTCCTTCTAGAATTTTCCCTTCTTTTTTTGTAAAAAACCCTAGCCGCCATGGGACCAAAGAGAAAGATACTGGATGACTCTGACCCAACACCTGAGGACTTGGCGGCGGAGAGGGAGGTTCGCCTCCCCTCCCAGTCGGTTTCAGGCACTGGGGCCGGTCGCGCCAGTGAGGACACAGGAGCTACGCTTGCCGGGGCGCCGTAAGAGGGCGGCACGAGAGGCGAGGCGCCGGGCAATGCGCCGGAGGTTGTTCGCCCCTGCCCCAAGAGGAAGACGTCGGGGCCTGCTAGGGGGGACGCAGGACCGAGCGGGTCCCCGGCAAAGAGCCCGAAGGCGTGAGGTGCCGGAATGGGCAAATTTCAGACGACCTCTCTCCCCCGGGATATCTCCAGCAACATTACAGTGGCAGAGGTCAATAAAATCAGGGAAGAATATGGGGTTCAATTCCCCATTCACATGCCGGGCCCAACGGAGAACATGGTGGAGCCAAGGGAAGGGTGTGTGGCCCTCAATCTTCATCACTTCAAGGCGGGATTGCGCCTTCCTTTTCCCCCCGAAGTCCGGCGATTATTGGAGTTTACTGGGGTTTGCCCCTGTCAATTGGTGCCGAACTCCATCATGATCATCATTGCCTTCGTGGTGATAATGAAGTGTTTGAAGGAAGAGGCAAGCCCCGCCAATTTTTTGGAGTTTTTTAGATCGAATGAATCGGTTCGGTCAGGCCCAGGTGAATCGGCGGAGGATGAGCCTGGGTTCTTGTATCTGTCGGCTCGTTCCGGCTCCTCGAAGGTGTTGGACGGGTTCACATCCTCCCATGGATCGGGATGGAAGAGGAAGTTTGTCTTTGTGGAGGATCGAGGGCAGTTGTGGATGCCTTCGAACTGGCGTCAACCTCCAATACTTAATCGAAACTAGTTCCACGAGGAGCCAAGCTTTGACGAGGGGAAAGTGGGGGACTTGGCGAAGATGGGGAGGATGTGTGCGGTTTATCTAACCTCCGAGGACATACTTCGCGCATGCCGCCTCTCGAACGCCACTGGTGACCCCGGCCCCCGCGAGCGTCCCGGTACGCGGTGTCAACCCTTTAACGAGAACCACCTTAGGGCCTAAGTCTTCTTACCCTTGTTTTTTCTGCATTTTATATTGTTTGTCGAGGTTCTTGCGGGATAATAGTCTTTGTTTTTGCAGCTTTACAAATTCTTATGGACGCACGTAAAGCATTGTTGGCGAGGCTCGACCGCCAAAGGCGCCAAACCCAACCTCCACGACCCAGGGTGACGCCGTTTCACAGACCCGTCACTCAGAAGGCGAGACGGTCAAGGAAGGATACTGAGGCCGGGGAGGGTCCCAGCCAAGGGGTCGAGCCCCGAGGGAAGAGACAGAGGCTGAGATCCCTCGATCAGCCGAGGGGGAGTCACCGGCCGAGGAGGCAACAGCCCCAAGGTGCGATGAGGGTGGCCCAGCGCCTACGGAACAAACGACGCCTCAAACAGAGGCTCCCACTTCGGTGCCGACTTCAGCCCCTAGGGCGCCGGCCCCTGCAACTACTCCTCCAAGGCCTTCGCCAAGGCCGACGTCAACTGGGGCTCCCACTAAGGTTTCGCCTTGAACCAGGGTAAGTTCTGCCAGCCCCCCCACTGGGACAGCACAGTCAGCGCCTTCAACCCGGCCAAGTCCTAAGGGTGCCGCCCCTCGAAGGGTCTTGCCGGGGGTCTCCATTCGTGAAGGGGGCACTGAGGGCTCTCGGAAGAGAGCGGCGGATGAGGAGGCTGCTCGGGGGGCCAAAAAGCAGAAGTCAATCCCCACGGGCAAAGGCAAACGGGTGGCAAGCCCCGAGCCCCCGGAGTCGGACGAGGAGGACGAAATTCTCAGATGTGTAGACGTGGGGCCCTGTAATCCTGTCCACCTCGAGCACCACCACTCTAATCTTCGTATCACCGGGATAGGGGCCAACGAGACGAATACGAAGATGAACTTGGCCCTTCTCCGAGGTCTTCAGTTCCCCAACGACCATCGGGCTCTATTGAAGTGCTCCATGGCTAATCTGGAGACCAATTTGGCCAATGCCCTAATTGGGGTAAGGATACACGCCCCAAACTTCATTTTATTTTATTTATTTTATTTTTTGAACTCATTACTCATCTGTCGACTTTCTGAGTAGGTGGTTGTCCCCTTGTCTCACCATTTTCTCCGCCGTGCAAGCGTCTTCCGACGGGGGAAGAATAAGTACAAGAGGATCCTCCGAGAGGAGAAGAAAGAGAATAAACAGGTGCCTGTCGAGGTAGAGAAGTGCCTCAAGGAGACCGAAGTCCTTGCTGGGGAGCTGGCCTCGACAAACGATAATCTTCGAGGGTAGTTGCAGGAGAGCTAGCAGCTTCTCGAATCTGCCCAGACACGCATTGCGGAGCTCGAGAAGAAATGCGCGGATCTGGACGAAGAAGTCAAGCGCACGGCCAAAGCCTGGGAGGAAACGCGGGAGTTATGTGAAGAGGCCGAATTGGCTCGCGACTTCGCAAAAGAGCACCTCGAGGTAGTTAACACGAGGGCAGCCGAGGCAGAGGCCAAGGCTTTCTGCAACTATGGGGAAGGCGTCAAGGCGGGGCTTCAGCGAGCGAAATGGATATTTCCCGCACGATGCCATAAGAGGGTCAAGCGGGCCTTCTCGAGGTTCTTCGTGAGTGAGGCGTTCGACTACATCAGGACGCACCTCGGTTTCCAAGATTCTGCGGAGGCCATAGAACTGGTCCTCGATCAGCTCCAAACTTAGGGTGAATTAAGGGAGGACTTTGATCGAAAGTCGGTTGGGCTCTCCTTTGACCGCAGCGGCGCACCGGTGGATGAGGCTTCGCCTTCGACGGGGAAATCCAAAGAGTTCGACTTCCAAGGAGGCGAATTCAACTTTGCCTTCCGTCGCCTCGATATTCCAACGCCGGAGATTGCGAAGGGCGAGTCCTCGGGGGAAGAGGATGTTCAAATGCCTTCTGTGCCGGCTCCCGAGACCTGGAAGGAACGGATGGCCGAGCCTAGCACTCCTAATGACCCCGAGGACGGAAATGGAGAGGATGGAGCGGGGGCATTTGCCGGTGACGGGGGCGAAGAGGGTCAGGAAGATAGGCCCGTCGAACTCAGCGATTAGGTCCAACAACCCCCACCCCTTTTTATGTAATCTCTCCCCCATTTTTTGTTTTTGCCTGCTTAAGTCCTTGTAACTTTTTCGCCCTCGGGCTTTTTTAATGAAATGGCCCACTCGAAGCTTCCCCTGTTAAGTAAAAAGATTAGTTCTCGCGCCCATATTACTGTTATCACTGTTTTTTCTTTATTTTTGTCGTTGAATGATACTTTGATGAAATCGAGAGGCGCTGTCTCATTTGTGTGAAGTTAAATGAAATTGGTTAAAGCATAAGTGGAATCGAGAGACGTGGAAGTTTTATCATTGCGCCAGGCCATATTTCACCAAGGCTTAATCGCAAATGCGCGAGAACACTTCAAAGATAATCGAGAGGAAAGGGGTTTTTATTAAAGAATTTCTTTACATTCGCTTTCCTCGAATCAAAAAGCGTCCTCGACACAAATTTCTACCAACTATCGAGGAAGGGGCGAGCAAACTTATCTTATACATAGAATTTTTTGAGATTCGAAGCATTTCACGGTCGAGGTAGTTCCCTTCCTTCCATGTCCTTAAGCCGGTACGCATTATTTTTTGAAACCTTCACAACTTTGTAAGGTCCCTCCCAGTTAGGGTCTAATTTTCCCACATGTTTGGATACTTCAACCTTTTTAAGGACCAAGTCACCAAGTTGGAAATTTCTGGGTCGTACTCCCTTATTGTATGCTCGGGCCCTGGAGGCTCGATATTTTTGCATCCTCGACCAGGCTGCACCTCTTCTTTCCTCGAGAAAATTTAGCTCCGTGGCTCGGTTCTCCTCATTCCTGGACTCGTCGAAAAATGCGACTTTGGCTGTATCATGCAATATTTCTGCTGGAATGACTGCCTCGGACCCGTATACTAAGGCATACGGGGAGTCTGCCGCCGCTGTTCGAAGGGTAGTATGATAAGCCCATAAGACCCCCAGCAACTCGTCCGCCCATTCTCCCTTAAAAGCCCCCAGCACAGTTTTAAGGTTTTGGAGAATGATGCGGTTGGTTACCTCCACTTGACCATTGGCTTGGGGATTTCCCACGGATGTGAACCGTTGCTCGATACCATGACTCTGACAACATTCCGTCGTGGCCCGACTTTGAAACTGGGTGCCATTATCTGATATCAGCACTCGAGGGACCCCAAAACGGCAAATGATATTTTTCCATATGAAGGACCGGATCGAGGCATCGGTAATTTTGGGAACGGCCTCAGCCTCGACCTACTTAGTGAAGTATTCCACGGCCACTATGGCGAACTTCCTTTGGCCTTTTCCCATGGGGATAGGTCCAACTACATCGATCCCCCATTGATCGAAGGGCCATGAAATCTCCACATTCACCATCTTAGCAACCGGTTTGTGAGGGAGGTTGGCATAAAGTTGGCACTTCGGGCACTTTCGGGTGTAATCAAATGCATCTTTTAGAATAGTTGGCCAATAAAAACCACTTCTCATAATCTTTTTGGATAGTGAGCTCCCTCCCGCATGATTCCCACAACTCCCCTCGTGAATAGATTGCATTACCTCTCGAGCTTCCGAGGGGAGGAGACATCTGAGCGGGGGTCCTAGAAAAGATTTTCAGAATAACCTCCCCTCGCTGTCTAAGGCATATCTCGCACACTGTCTTCTTAGCCTCCTGGACTGGTTTTGGTCAGAAATCTCTTCTCCCGACAAGAAGGCGCGAATTTCATCCTGCCAACTGGGTTCGAGGGGTTGGATAGGCAGGATTGGGGCACCCCCCTCATGGATTGCAGAGGTGTCGAGAGTCTGAAACCTGACTACATGATCCCTCGTGCCTTTCAGGGCACTTGCAAATTTAGAGAAAGCGTCTGCGCGCTCGTTTTCTTCCCTCGGAATCTGCTCCAAAGTGAAAGATTTGAAATTTTCCTTCAGCTTGGAAACATACTCGAGGTACTTGGTCATCATGGCATCCCGGGCTTCGTATATTCCCCCGATCTGATTAGAAACTAGTTGAGAATTAGTGAAGGCTCGGATATGTGAGACTCCTTCTCGAATTGCCAATTCGAGGCCAGCTATAAGGGCCTCATATTCTGCTTCATTGTTTGTGATAAGGAAATTGAGCCTGATAGCGAACTCCACCACATCACCATCTGGGCTCTGTAGGGTGATCCCAGCTCCCCCTCCTTGCGTGGTGGAGGACCCATCTACATGCAGGAGCCAAGGGTCGGTGATAGGCGGACTTTCTTCCGGCAACCCCACTCTTTCGAGGAGAAAATCAGCCAGCACTTGGGCTTGGATGGCGGTTCTTGGTTGATATGATATATCAAACTCCCCGAGCTCTATAGCCCACTTGATAAGCCGGCCCGATGTGTTAGGCTTTGAGATGACTTGCTGGAGAGGCTGGTCGGTAAGCACTACCATTGAATGTGATTGAAAGTACTGTCTCAGTTTCCTTGCGGAGTGGATGAGGGCCAACGCAAATTTCTCTATCTCCAGGTAGTTTTTTTCTGGCCCTTGCAACACTTTGCTGAGGTAATACACCGGTAGGTGCTTCCGATCTCTTATTACCACAATTACTGAGCTGACAGCTTCTGGAGATACAGCGAGATACACATACAGCTTTTCTCCTGGGTTCGGTTTTGCTAGCAGAGGAGGGGTGGCCAAATATTCTTTGAGCTCGCGTAGGGCTTGCTCGCATTCGGGGGTCCACTGAAAATCAGGAACTTTCCTCAATTTTTTGAAGAAGAGGAGGTTCCTGTCCGCCGACCGAGATATGAATCTGTTCAATGAGACAATCCAGCCGCAGAGCCTCTGGACGTCCTTGACTGATTTGGGAGACCCGATCTTTTGCAGAGCCTCGATTTTCTCTGGATTGGCCTCGATCGCTCTCTCGCTGACCATGTAGCCCAGAAACTTCCCCCCTCGGACTCCAAACGTGCATTTCGAGGGTTAAGTTTTAAACCAAATTCCTTTAGTACTTGAAAGACCTCTCTAAGGTGTTCGAGATGGTCTCTTTCCTCCGGGCTCTTAACGATCATGTCATCCACGTACACCTCGACAATTCGTCCTATCAACTCTTTAAAGATAAGATTCACTAACCTTTGACATGTCGCCCCCGCGTTCTTGAGGCCATAACCAGGAAACAGTAGACCCCCAACTCCACCACAAACGAAGTCTTGGATTGGTCTTCCGGGGCCATGGAGATCTGATAGTACCCTTGATAGGCATCCATCATACTCATCATTTCGCAACCTGCCGTCGAATCGACAAGCTGTTCGATTCGAGGGAGTGGGTAGGGGTCTTTTGGGCACGCCTTATTGAGGTCCGTGAAGTCATTGCACATTCTCCACTTTCCTTGCCCTTTGGGGACCACTACCACATTGCACAGCCACTCCGGGAAGTATATAGGCATGATATAGCCGGCCTTCAGCAACTTATTCACCTCCCCCTCGATTATCTTGTTTCTTTCGGCCTTGAAGACCCTCTTTTTCTGTTTAACAGGTTTGAATGTGGGATCGACATTCAAGCGGTGTACAATGACCTCGGGGCTTATTCCAGGGAAGTCCGAGGGCTGCCACGCGAACACGTCCTTGTTCTCTCGCAAGAAGTGAACAAGCATCATCTCCTTAGTTTGATCGAGTTGAGCCCCTATCTTGGTCGTTTTCTCGGGGTTACCGGGCTCCAACTCGATGGTCTTAGATTCTCCAGTGGGCTCGATCCTGCTGTCCTCGAGCTTCCTCATTTTTGTCGGGGGCAGTTCTGCCCACCCGGAGTCGCTATCCGAGCTGGCCTCGGGTGGTTTCCTTTTCGAGGACCCAGGCTTCATCCCAAATGAGACTGAATAGCAGGTCCATGCGTCAACTATATCGCATCTCACCTGTCCGATCCCAGTCTCGGTGAGGAACTTCATCATGAGGTGGTAAGTCGAGACCACTGCACGGAATGCATTAAGCGCCGGTCGGCCCAGGATTAGATTATAGGCAAAGGGGGCGTCCACCACTAGGTAGTTCACCATCAAGGTCCGTCGGTGGGGCTCTTTGCCGAGGGATGTTGGCAATTTGATTTGCCCCAAGGGGTGAATTTGGGACCCCCCAAAGCCAACCAGGGGCGTCCTCACCGGCTCTAATTCAATTTTTCCCATGTCCATCTTTTTTAAGATCGAGTATAATAGGACATTGGCTGAGCTTCCGTTGTCAATCAAAGTTTTGGTAATGGCGAAGTTGGCTACATCGGCCGTTATCACCATAGGATAGTCGGGTTGCTCAGTCAGACCTTCTGGACTCTGGACAGGGATTCTGTCATTCTCGGTGAACTCGATCGAGCTTCCCTCGATAGCATTGACCTGCTGGGGGTAATCCGGATCCTCGAGGGCAAACCGGTCATACCGGAGCTTCCTGCCAACTTTCTTTCGAGAGGATCTAGTATCACCCCCTGCTGGTCCTCCCGCGATCATAAGGATCGTGCCCTTTGTGGGGTGATTGTAGCTCAGGGGCCTCTTGCCAGCTTTTTTCGAAGTCTCTGGATGCCTTTGGGGGCTCGCCCTTCTTGGTGACCTCGACCGATCGCGATGGATCGGGGAGACCTGGCTGTCATAGTACTCCAGCTTCTTAACAAATTCCTGGAGCTTTCCGCCACGGATCAGGGCCTCGATCTCGTCCTGTAAGTTATAGCAATCCTCTGTGTTGTGCCCGTGTTGCCGATGATAGGCGCAATATTTCCCACTCCTCCGGGCTTTCCTCCCCTCGGGTATCCTCTTAGGCGTTGAAAACGCGTGGCACCCAAGGAGCGAAAAGATCTCAGCTGGGGTCTTGGTAAGGGGAGAGTACTCTTTGTACTTCCTGACCACCTCCTTCCTTTCCTTGCCCTTTGATTTGTCTTTCCGGGGTTTGGTACTACCTTCGCCCTTAGCCTTGGGCGGGTGTTTTATGAGGTTGAGCTCCTCCACCTCCATGTACTTGGAGGCCAGCTGCTGAATCCTGGAAATGGTACGGGGGGCCTGCATAATAATGGCCTCCGCACATTTCTCATTCTTTAGGGCTTGATATAGTGCATGCCGGACAAACTCGACCCCCACATCTTGCACTTTGAGGAGCTCGTTGTTAAATCATTCCATGAAAGCACGCAGTCTTTCATCTTCTCTCTGGACTACTCCATACAAATGAGTATGGGACAGCTTAGTAGACATCTTGGCAGTGAAGTGGTTCAAAAATCGGTTAGCTAATTCTTCATAAGAAGAGATGGACTGTGGCTCCATCTTCTTAAACCATGTAAGGGCGATCCCTTAAAGGGTGGTTGAGAAGAGACGGGCCCATACATGGAGGTTGTTGGTTGCCACCCCTACTACGTCCTCATAATGAGTCAGGTGCTCCAACGGGTCCGTAGTACCGTCATAACGGGGCAAGCTGGTGGGCATGCGTTCATCCGGGGCCAACCGGGACTCGGCAATCTCCAAAATAAATGGAGACCTCTCCAATCGGTGGTTGTAAGGAGGCAGTTGTCGCGTTACTTCCACCCTCACGCTTCTATCTCCTTCGCGTCGCCTGGACAGGCGTTCTATCTCATCCTGTAGGTCACTGACCTGTTGGCGCATGCGAGCCAGCTCTTTAGGCTCCTCCATCCTTTGAGGTCGCAGATGGTGACCACCGGTTCTAGATCTGGCGGGAGCCCTAGACCCGGCGGGAGCATCTACGGCGTTTTGTCCAGGAGGAACCCTTCGAGTGACTATATTGCCTGATTCAGCGACCTCTTCCCTGGGGTTATGTCTATGACTCCCTTCACGCGGGGATTGGCTCCGGCGGGGATCATGATGCTCGTTGCGGCGAGATACGGCTGGGGGCCCTACCTCATTAGGGGATGGAGATAGCCCCCCGGATAGTGACCGGACTAGGGTTTGGTCATCGCAGGCCCCCAACAGCTGTCTGACCCGGCTGATGGGGAGGGTGATCTTATGCTCAACCTGCTGCGTCCCTGCTGCTTGAGCTGGTGCGGGATCGTGGGAAGGTCCTGCCCCCGGGCCAGCGGGCAGTGCGGGTGCAGTAGGTTCTTTTCCTCTGTTTACGACGTTGACGACTTCCTCTGCCCGTTGAGTCACTTTGGGAGGGTCGCGATGGCTCCTCTCCGATGTGGCGGACATGTGAGTTCGCCGGGTGTTCACCATTCTTCTTGCTTGAGAAAGAATCACCTCTTGAACAAGATTAGGCCCTTCCTCTAGCGCCAAATGATGCGGTTCGGATTTGGTTGGTCCACTTGTCCGAGTACTGCGCACTACGAAATAGTATTTGCTGGTGGCCCACCTGCTAAAGAGGGAGAAGCGCACGTGAGACTAGCCGGTTTTGCCCCGGCGTAGGCTCTCCGACGCTCAAGTTAGTGGTAGGTTCAAGAAGAAGAAGATGAACAGTAATGGTATCAGCTTGGTTTGCAAGGCAATGAGTGTCTTACCCTTGAGTGGAGAGCCGTATGGAGCTTTTATATGAGAGTGAGGAGCCTGATGTGACATGGTTGGTGGGATCCGGTCACTTTAAGCCCTGTAGCTGTTATAATAAGTGCCTTTTGTCCCCCTTTTTCCAGTCTTTTGGCGGCTGCTCTCACTCACCTTTAATGAGGGGTCATACCCGGCATTAAATGGATATTTTGGGCATTTATGACCAAGGATTGTATTTATGACTTGGCATTTAATGCGCCCACGTCTGATGGGATGGACCCATGTGCCAACGTGCTGCAGTAGGTGGCAGTGGGTTGCGCCTGCCAGTAACCTCCAGCTGTACTTGTCCCGTCAGAGTTCCCATCTTTGCAACGACTAAGTGTGGGACTTGGCCCTCGATGGGAGCCCCATCGAGGGCAATCTCTCCATTCGAGGGCATCCTTGTTAGCCTGTTGTCTTGTGGGTCTTCTTAAGGGAACGTGGCTGGCCAGTGTGCCCTTTCGAGGGCCTTGATGACTTCGAGGGCGGCAATTCTATACTTGGCGGATTTGTGAATTTTGGGAGATTACAATGACATGGCATCGCGAAATGGCACTTGACTCATCAATAATAGTAATAAACACATATTTTGTATGACTATAAGTCTATAATGATTGTTCAAATTAATAATGTAACATGTGAGGTGATACTCTGAATGACTAATCAAGGGCTATCAAGTCATCTTATATTTGTTATTTTGATAGACTAAATAGCGTTATTGAAAGTATATTGTTAAGAATACACTCAACTAAGTCACAATTTTTTCATTATTCTTTCCAATAATTTCCATGTTGTTAGATGGCCAAGATCTGGCAAGGAACAAGACCAATAGGAGATTGTATGGAATAGACACATCAACACCAATATCATACGACACAAATATGAAGATATAATGTTTTTTGTATTTTTTTTTTATGATACAATACATTTTTAACGCGACATTGTTTATATAAATATTTTTAAGGCAAATTACACTAACCTCCCCTGGAGTATACTCTATATATTTACAAAAAACACCCAAATAATTAATAGACAACAATTGACTTTCTACACAGCCAAACTCTTAAGGGCAATCCTAAGGTTAGTCGGGTTCATAGGTGACTAAGGTTAGTCATGCCCAGAGGTAATGCCACATGTACTAATTTTAATTTTTTAAATAAGTTACCGGTAATTAAATCTCATATTGGCCTGTAATCTCTCTCTACATAATTGATTATTATCGGGTTTCTAAAAAGATTGGAGGAAGATTGTTGAATTCTAGAGAGATTGGAGGATTCCTTAATTATTAAACTTACCAAAAATAAATAATAATAATAAATCTCCCCCAATAATTAAGATTGCTTATGGTAAGTGGTTTCTATTGCTATTTAAATATTAAACTACTATTAAAAAGAAATTGCACCATATTTTTATTTCATTGAATGCAATTATTAATTATTATTATTATTATTGTTGTTGTTGTTGTTGTTGTTGTTATTGTTTATTCGACATTCGATCAGAGCATATATATCATCTCCAAGATACGGTTGTTAACATCGGCACGACAATATGAAAAATTATTTTATGAATTTGAAGATGAACAAATAAAATAGAATTAATTTGTAGAACTAAAAATAAAAGCAAACAAACTAGTAACATTGACTTATTTTGACATTTATTTTTTTTGAATAAGTTAATTATTTTTGTTAAAATATTGTATTATTCTTCATCAATTATTATTTGAAAAACGTGTAATATGATTACTAAATATTTCATATCAAGAATGTGAGTATTGTTCATGAAATTCCGAGTGTGTGCTATATAATCATTAATAATATTATCATCGTCATATGGATTACAGTTAACATCATATTTGATTGTACATATGATTATAGTCATAATTATTCAAATCAATAAATGGATTTCATATATAATTGGTTATCTTCTCTAATTATTATTACGCCATTTAGAACTACACTACTAGAACAACGTTGATTTGCGCTGGCTTGTGCAACCGACATTTGTTCTATCGCATATTGTCATCGAATTTGTGATGGGCAAGGCAGAATCTGACCATTTAGATCTACACTACTAATCAGATGAAAAATTGATTGCAACGCAAATCGATATTTTCCTAGTATTGCTATATTAAATACAACCATATATAATTCCTTGCAAATTATTATTATTATTATTATTATTATTATTATTATTATTATTATCTCCCATTGAATCGTTACTAATATATAGTTACCATTATTACTATTATTGATTATTATATATTATTATAATCATAGTTAGTGAGACAATATTATTATTACTCCAATCTAGTTATTGATCTTATAATCATTATTATTGTTACAACACTAAATTATTGCTAATATATAGTTATCATTTTTACTATTATTATTCATTATATATATTATTATAGTCGTAGTTAGTGAGACCAATAATTGAATATCAAATTTGGTTACATTTATTAGAGAGAATATACATTTGAATATATCACACCATGATATATTTGTTAAAACCTTATTATTATTATTGTTGTTGTTGTACTTCATATTAGCTTACCTTCACTATTCATAAAAAAATATTTTTTTTACTCACTATTGCTTATTGTACTCCTCTCTATGTATTTTATATATCTACATCACTTTTAAAAATATATTATTTAATATCATTGTAGATCAATCATTCTAGAGTAAATCCACATATAATATGAATAATTTACTTAATAACGATGTCCAAATTTTACAATTTTTGTTTTTTATTCAAAATCAACATGTTGATATTCCAGATATATTTTTTCTAAAAAAATTGTGATGAATATTATACATTTTTTGAAATATGTTAAAATTTTAAACTAAATGTAACTTTTTATCATCCATTAATGTATGTTCAGATTTTTGAATTACATATACCCATATTATGTTTGGGTCAATTTTTTATCATTTTAATGCCATAAATCTCAAATTAAAAAAATTAAAACATATATACATGGACTTTGTTTAGGGTAAATATACGTAGACTTAAACCATGTTGAAGTGGCAATTAGTCTAATTGGTATGTGAAATAATAAATAATATTGGTCCTATGGACCAAACAAAATTAAATTTTCTGTTTTCCTTTTCTAGGTTATAAAATTAATTTAATTGGTTTGTTTTTAATGGGACCATATATGGTGTAATAGAACAATTGTTGTTAATTAAAATGCCAGGATAACCTGTATGATAGGTAACCCTTCCACTTTAACTGCACAGGAGGTGGTAGGTCATCTACTAATGGATGGTTTAGATTTAATTTAACATAACTAATGACTAAGATTAGGAGTGATTAATATTAGTCACCTACGAACCATAACTGACCATAGAATTTCCTAACTCTTAATGCCACAAAAAGATAGTTTCTTAATTTGCTCACGTGATTAATTACCCATTAATTATATCTAAGCTTAGATTCTTAAGGCACACGAATTATTTGTGGGAAGAGTGTACGTAGTTGAAGAACTTTAATTTAAATTCCCACACACGCAAACTCGCAATGCCACAAAAGACAAATTTTTTTTTTTTAATTTGCACATGTGCTTAATTACCCATTAATTTAGCTGGATCGAAGCTTATATCTTAATACACATGAATTATTTGTGGGCCGAGCGTACGTAGTTGAAGAATTTTAATTTACATACCCTGACATGGTTGCGATGATAACAAATACATCCAATAAATAGCTATTTGATAAAAAAATATTATAGGCCCAACACGCAGAATAATTTTGGAATATGATCTTACTTATCTTATTTCAAAACCATAGAAAATAATAAAATTAAATTCTGCCACGTTTTCTTTTGGACAAACTACACATGTGTGCCAATTTAAAAGCATTATTGATTGTAATGGCATATTAATTAATGCAATAGATTTGTTGTTGATAAATAGCCATGTTCATTGGAATATTTCTTTTAAAATCATTAAACGATAAGGCATTTGACATGGGGGAATCCGCCTTCGCCACATCGATACCATCCCACGACGAAGACCAATCGCGGAACGCCACCTGGAAGAAGATCCACATGCGGCACAGTCTGCTGACGCCTAAGGAGGCCTCTGGCCCCAGAGGCCCAAAACTTAAGTGTCTCCACGAATATTCTCCGTAACCCTCCGAAGAGGGAGCACGTCCATCCTCGATGTGGTCCCCTCTTCATCCTCGGAGTAGTCCCCAAAATAATCGTTTCTGATACAATGATATGCCCGCCGTCTCTACTACTGCGTGTCAGAGAATATCCTCTATACGGACGCCGGGAGTGGGCTAAGCTAACCCTAGGCCAGCCCGCACTCATCCGGTTACTATAAATACCAGATTGTTATTGTTCACTTGGTATGCCTTCCTAAATTCACTCTTCGTGCATTACATTATTTTTCGATCACCTGCTCGAATACTGACTTAAGTGTCGGAGGGTCTTCGCCAGAGATGCTTCTAGCTAGGCTCATGTGTGTTCCATCCTTGCAGAGTAGGGACCAACCAACATCTTGATACCTTTGCTTAGAGTTAGGAGCATCTCTGCCTAGGCGAGGAGGATCTAACGACAGGCCTCCCGCTACACTCTAAATGGGTAGGGACGCTTGTTTACTAAAAGTTTTGATGAGCCTCCCCGGAAGTGTCTAAATAGTCAGTAGGCCAGAGAAGTTATCGAGGAGGTACACTACGGCTGCTATGGAAACCAGAGGGGGCCATGTGCTTTGGCTAAAAAGGTCTCCCAAGTAGGATTTTTCTGGCCATCTCTTGTTTGGGATTGCTTTAACTTCGTTCGCAGGTGTCAAACTTGCCAGAAGCATGTCAATCTTATCCATCAACCAGCTGCCCAAATGGTGAATGTCGATATTTCTTGGCTGTTTGACCAATGGGGTATTGATATCCTTGGGCCTTTTCCTCAGGCCCTTGGTCAAAAGAAGTTCGTGATCGTGGCTGTGGACTACTTCACCAAATGGGCTGAGGCGAAAGTTGTGGCCAAGATTACTGACTCAGTGGTCAAGGTGTTCATCTGGAAGAACATCATATGTCATTTTGGTTTGCCATGGACCATCATCTCAAACAATGGAACCTAATTCCATAGCCATCGAGTAAGGGAATGGTGCAGCAACCTCAAAATTAAAAGAGGTTCACATCGGTTGGGAACCCCCATGCAAATGGGCAAGTGGAAGTAACCAACCGCACAATCCTCCACGGACTCAAGACCGCTCTTGCTGATGCCAGGAGCAACTGGGCCGATGAGCTCCCCGGCCTACTTTGGGCTTATCGAACAACTTCGAGGACCGCAACAGGCAACACGCCTTATGCCCTGGTCTATGGATCTGATGCCGTCGTCTCTGCCGAAGTGCTGCACCCTTCTGCTCGGGTATCACACTTCGATGAAATCGCCAATGTCGCCGCTCGACATTTCAAGCTTGACTTTGCCGATGAGAAGAGAAGAGAAGAGTCTCATCCAAAAGGATGTAAAATTTCCGAGCAGCCACCACTCGCGCTTACAATCGCCATGTCTGTCCTCATACGTTTCAAATCGAAGATCTCGTGGTCAAAAAAGTGGAAGTCTATCACCCCGTGGGCGAGCTCGATCACAAGTGGGATTGCCCGTTCAAGGTGATAAAGATTTGCTAGAACGACGCCTATCGCTTAGAAGAAATGATCGGGAAAGAGCTTCTTCAACCATGGAACGCCATGAACTTAAAACAAGTTTTATATTTGAAGATTTTGCCTTGTCAGGCTCCAGGTAAACGACCATCCATTGTACAATCTCTTGTAAAAATCATCATGTTTTTAATCAATATAAAATGTCCGTTCACTCGTCGAAATTTCTTGCCTAATTTATTCAATGATTCTTAATGATCGAAACTTGCATATCTTTTAAACTTAAGATTGTTTACTTCAAATCGCTTGATCGAGCTCAAGTGTTTAATCGAATTCGGGACCTTGGCTTTACTTTTAAACACTTATTGCTCAGACTTAATCGTCTTACGTTAAATCATGCATTAAAACTTTGGGCAAAAGAAAATAATCATTTAAGAAGACAACGTAAAATTTAGACAAGACAAAATTTCGACGAAGGAGCCCTTTTTTCATTGACAAAGATAAACATTTCGTCAACGGGAGAGGAAATGCTACATATTCCTAAAATGTCTCATCAGGCTTACAATCTTTGGACAATTTTACAAAAAAAAAAAAAAAAAAGAGGGAAAAATCTTCAAAACCAACTCCTCCTCAGGCCCATTTCCCCCGACCACGACCTTCGCCCAATTTGCCTATGCACCGGCCTCTACATTGCTGGCCCCTCCTGAAAGGGCCCTTTCTCCTGTCGGGGCACTAGTCCCCCCTTAGTTGGACTCCCCTAGCTCAAGGGAAATCACGTCTTCAGGCTCCACTTCCGGCTCCAACGGCTTCCACAGAAGTTTGTTCTCGTCGTTGCGGACTTTCCGCTCGACAATGGAGATAACATGGGAGAATTCCGCATTCATGTAATCGGGTAGAGGTTCATCACTCTCGTCCTTCTGCCCCGTGTCGGTCAGGTGCACGCTATAACCCTTTATAGACAAGTTTGAGGGAATGACTCCTCGAGCCTTCAGTTGGTTGAAGGCCTTATCAAAGCCCATTTGGGTGTCATTTGCTCCGCGGAGGAGAGTGGCATTCTCAAACACCAGGCCACGAACAAATTGCTTTATGGCCCCCTTCTCCAGCGCGGGAATCTCTAGGCTATGTTTCGCCATGGCCTCAACCTTGCCCTCTCTACGGCCTTTCTGCTCCCCCAGCGCTGTCGTCTTGTGGACCTTGTCCTCCAACTGCTGAACCCGCTCTTCAAGCTCGGACTCCCTTGTTTTGGAGTCTACCTCACACTTATTCAATTTTTGCTCAAGTTTGCGGGTTTTCTCCTGCTCCTCCTCGATCTCCTTTTGAGCGACCTGGTTCTTCTGTCACTCCTCATTGAGTTTGGTTTGGAGGCTACTCCCACGGGCCTCCCTTTCCTCCTTATTACACCTTCGGCGGCTAAACTCCAACCGGCGACGTGCGTTGAAAACCCCCTGTTACAGGGAGTTAAATCCCTTCTGAGCAAGCTTCTCTTCATCTAGCTCGATCAGAGTTGTTTGGTCAGCCCAGAAGATAAAATTCCTCCAACACTTTATGGCGACGTTGGGATTCGTCCCAACCAGGAGGCTCTCCTCGGAAAGGTTACCATACTTCGAATTGAAGCGCGGCCCCATTGCGTTCGTGTAGGCTAGAACCTTCACTTTCTCGGACATGTACTCGGAGCCATCAGCAGCCCACTTGCCCTTGATCTTTAACGACGGGGCAGTCTTCTCTGGAGCTGGCCCCTCCGCTTTCTTTCGAAGTAGTGGAAGAATCAGGGGCCTTTCTCTTCTTCTTGACTAGAGGAGCCTCCTCCTCGACACCGATGGTCTCGGTCCTCGCTGGGTAGGGGCGGCCTGAGAAATGGGATTGATTGTTGCTTAGACTCCTATCATAGGAGTTGTCACCACCACCGACGACGTCCCGAGAGCCTCTCCTCGACTCTCCTCAAGGGGAAGGGATGGGCGTCTCCTTGCAGCAGTGACCTTGCCTAGAAGCGATGCTCGACCTATCTCCAAAGTTTGACGATCTGCAAAAAAAAAAAAAAAAAAAAAGTATTCGATCAGACAAACACTTAAAAGAAACCCAACTAGAGACATCAAATTATATAGAACAACATATATTAGCAGTTCGGGCCAATACCGAACACAACGCCCTCGGTCTCTAGTTGGGCTGGGGAGAGACCGGCCTTGACCAAGAACCTCTCTTAGGTTAGAAAGATCGGACACATAAGCCCCTACCTTTTGTGTTCGAGAACCCATTCCCTTCATTGGTTGGATGACCCAAGCCCAGCCAGGGACAACTTCTTCACGTCGGGATTGTGGAGGTATTTGACCGACCATCCCTGATCGGAGTAGATGTAGTACCATTTCTGTTTCCAGTCACTTCCTGATGGGTGTCGAATCCACCAAAAATAAATCCTACTTCCTCTAACTACAAAATTAATTTGTAGATAGGGTGAGAAGGGTCGATCCCACAGGGAATAACTTATCGACTACTTTCCAAGATAACCAAGCGTCAAAAAGAAAGTAAAACAAGGGGGTTTTGAATGATAAGTTAATAAAAGTAAGAAAGAAATTAAAAGTAAATCTATAAGAATGAAGACTCAGTCAAGGGTAATTCTTCGCACAACGTTTTCATGGATTGATCATTGATTCAAAAATAGCTTTCAATTCATGCAATAGATTGGTTATAGCCTTCAGAGAACTTGTCCAACCTAATCTTTCCTTAATAATAGATTAGACATGCGAACGCTATGAATAATCCCTAATTAACGAATAACCCTAGTCGAACGATAGGATTTAACCCGTTAACAGCATTAAAAACTAGAAAGACCCAAATCCTAGCCAACAAACCTACAAACGTGGTTGCTCGAAACTAGATTGCGTATTTTTCATAGTATAACGAATTATACTACTTTCCACTTGTGTTGATTCAATCAAACAATTACGGATTTGATCTTACCAACTGGAACTTTGAAGTTAAATTAATTGAACAATGGGCCCTAATTGCACAACTAACAAAACATCAATAAGAGATGGAGTTTTCCCAAAAAGCACAAAAAAATACACAAATACTGCATAAAATTAAAAGACAAGCAAACCGATTAGATCTCACAATCCTCGAAGAAAACGTTGGCTCGAATTATTCATTGACTGAATAAAATAGTTTAGCCACGCATGGCCATAATAACAACTAAGATAAAAATATAAAAGCTGAAAATTCTCAAGAGAAAAACTAAGAACTAAAACAAAGAGTAAAATCTAAGATGTCTAAATAATAAAATAACAACGGGTATATATAGGGTTCAAACCCTAAATCCAAATCCTAATAGAGCTAGGATAATTATTTGGCAAACCCCAATAGTTGTAGGCAAGTAGAGAATTTGCTTCCAAGTCGAACTCTTGCCATATCAACCTCTTCCTTTTCCAATCCCGCGTAGGATTTTCAGCCCCTAAGGCGTGATCACGCCTTGCGCGATAAACATGATTATTTTCGATTTTAGCCTTCCAGCTTCCTTGTATGACATTCCTCTGCACTTTTCACCATCTTTTGGCCCGTTTTTAGCTCATTTTCATCAATTTTCACCTATAGCAAGTAAGATTTAACTTTTGTGAAATTTTAACCCATTTAAGATCCAAAATTAATCAAAATAAGCATAATTGAAGCCTAAAATTAGGTAAAAATAACATACTATCACTTCCATAGGAGAAGAAGGCAGTTTCGATGGTTTTCTTCTCATTTTTTGCATTTACGAACAAATAATTAAACTCATCATTGGGGGAGGACTGACTAGAGTGGTTTATTTGTAAAAGATCAAAAAAGTTGGCTATAGAAGGGTTATGCCCGGTGCTAAGGCAAAAGACAATGAAGGCCTAGATCAAGGCGTATGAGTTCAGAGTGAGCTGGATCGGGTTGATGTTGAGACGGTTGAGAATCAAGAATACAAAGGGGGGAATGGAAAATCTAAGCCCATTCTCGATATGAGCGTAGTGAATGGGGATGCACCCCATCGGCGGGTTGATTATAGACTCCTCCTCCGTGGGTTATATCACACCAAATCGATCGTGGATGTAGTGGCTCATCACTTTTTGTACATCCCAATCAGAATTTCGGGTGATGATGTTGCCCCAGCTGACGGTTGTTTGGTTCACCGTGAGGGCTTTTCTTTTCCGACTAGGACGCTTAGGGGTTGGACTCTCCACGAGGTCGCCCTCCTCAGTCAGCTCCTTCCACCTGGGGATAGCTACGACCGGGTACTCCCCCATCAATGGTAGGTTGATCCTACCCTCGGCAAACATCTGCTGCCTCATCTCCTCTATTTTGCTTGGGCTTTTCCTACCTCTTCTCGGCTGGTTGGTACTTGCCTCACCGGGGCATCGAGACGATGCCCCCACTTCCACTTCCTCATTTGAAGTAGTCTCCGTACCCGACGAGGACCTCAACTCTAAATCGCTTAATACCTCCTCGAAAGGATATCCCTCGGACAAATTCTGACTATCATTGCTACCCTCGGACCCACTCATGGTCGTTCTAAAGTTCTAAGGCAGATCAAGCCAGAAAGGAAAATGCAAGAATTGAAAAGATGAGGGGAGAGGAATACTTAAGTGTTTGTCTACTCAAAAGAATTCCAGGTGTGCTAGGTTCTCTCAAGGCTCTGCTCGATTCTGCATTTTAGCTCGAAGTAAAAATGGCGTGGGATATGCTGCGCTCGGAGCCCCTATTTATAAGGTGGTGAAAAATCCCCTTGGGAAGTGCGATCGTCACCCACAATCATTACCAATGATCAAATTTCAACGGTCAAAATTCGAATTTACTGCCAAACCTATGCTCTGCCTTTCGCTCAAAACTAGATCATTCGAATCCCATCACGTTTATGGCATGCTCAGCCTTTTCATCTCGAGCAACACATAATGCCACCTAGAAGAAGATCCACACGTTGCACAACCTGCTGACGCCCAAAGAGGCCGGAGGCCCAAAACTTAATTGTCTCCACAAATATCCTCCGTAACCCTCCGACAAGGGAGCGCATCCATCCCCTCTTTATTCTTGGAGTGGTTCCCAAAATAACTGTTTCCGACACGGTGATACGCCCGTTGTCTCTGCTACTGCATGCCAGTGAATATCCTCTGTATGAACCCCAAGAGTGGGCTGAGCTAACCCTAGCCAGCCCACACTCATCTGGTTACTATAAATAGCAGATTGTTACTGTTCAATTGGTATGCTTTCCTAAATTCACTCTTTGTGCATTACATTATCTTCCGATCACCTGCTCGAATACTGACTTGAGCGTCGGAGGTCTTTGCTAGAGACGCTTCTGGCTAAGTTCACGTGTGTTCCATCCTTGCAGAGTAGAAACCGACCAGCATCTTATTACCTTTGCTCGGAGTTAGGAGCATTTTTGCTGGATGACCGAATCTGACCGCATCAGCATTTTTTTCTTTTCTCTTTAGTTACTCATAGTAAGAAAAAAAGTTTAAACATTGGTCTAAAAATTAAATTAAGAAATATACTGTAATCCATTGCAACCCCTTTGAAAGTTCAGAATATTAAGACGCCAAATTATTGCACGTTACATGCAGAAATATATTATGCCATCTAGTTTTCCTTCAAATAAGCTTCAAATAAAAAAGAAAAGAAAAGAAAAACTCTATTCAGCTCATATAATTGTAAATAATAATAATTAAAAAAAAACTAGCAAAAGAATTTAAATTTTAAAGCAAAACCTCATATATATCTTGATCAAATGTCTCTTAATTTCTTTGAAATTCAACGGTTTTCGAAGAAAGCTTAAATTCTTAAAACTCATGAGTATTTCATTTTCATGATAATAAAATCGATAGTCAAAGTTTAATACTACAAGTCATAGTGGCAACGTGGAGAAATAAATAAGATTTCAACTAAACTTATTATTTCATTAAAACGAAGTAAAGGGTTCAGGAGTTGATAATTATGTTGGGATGTTAAATATAAATTTAAGTTGATTGTGTCAAGTACGTATACGGCTCAATTTCTTAGGTAAACAAAGCACTAGCAATTTCTTAGGTAAACAAAGCACTAGCCACTTAATTTCATGTAATCAAGTTCAAACATTAGTTACTAATGAACTCCAATATTTTTCTTGGAAATGTTTGTAACTTTTGTTTAAAGATTTTACTTTAATTGAATAAATTCAAAAATGTGAACAACAAAATCAGAAATATGACCGCTGTAAGAAATATAAGTTATGTAAATCACGAATAAGGGATGATAAGAATACTTAAAATTATGTAACATGTTGATGCTAACTGATGATACCTTATTCTTATCATACGTTGAAAGGAGTATAGGAATTTGGTAAGCTTATAAGTTCTAATCCCTCTGTCACCTTGCGAGGTGCATTTTTATCAAAGGACAAAAGCTCATCGTTTCAAGATGTGGGACAATACAACATAGGGTCGAGCCTCCTTGTTCGACAATAAATTTGGATATCATCAAATAGCGAGCCATTTGTGGGGGCGATGGCCTTGTGCCTTTTCCTAAGTCCCTCGATTGTAGAGCTTATGATGATACTTCTTATTCTTATCTCATATCGAAAGGAGTGTAAGGATTTGTCAAGCTTGTGACCTCCAATCCATCTCTTATCCTGTGAGGCGCCT
>JAOWBU010000514.1:0-25000 GCA_026212405.1 Petrea volubilis
ATAATTATAGTTTTAAAATATGATTAAGAGAAATATTACATACAATTAATCCAAAATGGCTCTTTTTTTTATTAAATGGATCAATCATAATTGATTATTGCATTGTAATAATATGTTACTCTTAAGAAGTTGGAAATAAGATAATTTTAATTATTAATGCCATCACAATGGATTATTCTCAAGCTCTAAAAGTTTAATGTAATACAATACAAATAAAATTTTGACATTCTCGTTCTCGTTCTCGTTGGAGATGGAGATCCAACTCGATAAGATACTATTTTGCACCTAAAGACTGCAGGATTTTATTGTTTTTATTGAAAGCGCCTCATAGAGTGGGAGAAGGAAAATAACTTATAAGCAAATTAAGAGGTTGTGTGGATGGACTTTTCTTACAATAAGCATTTATTAACTTATTCAAATGAACCCTAAATCCTCAAACCCTTTTTAATATGAGACAAAAATATGATTTCATCTAGTTCCTTCTTAATTCAAGCTTAATACATACTATTTTGCATCAATTTGGATATGCACTACATAATCGTGCTATATTTTTTTTGTACACTTATCAATACACAACACGCCTATTGATGGTTGGTTAAAATAAGGAGAGTCTTAAAATTTTATTTTTTTTCAGACTTACCAATACATGTTTACGAGTGTAGAAAAAGATATAAAAAATTAGAAGTGATTTTCCATGTAATGTCATGCATATCAAGAAAAAAAAAAGATTATTCACATAGTTTCATGATTTTCTTTCTTTTATGAATTTATCCTTTATATATATATACATATAGAGAGAGAGAGAGAGAGAGAGAGAGAGAGAGAATCTTAAAACACCAAATTAGAAAATCTGAAAAGATGATTTGCGAGACCCACCCGTTGGGCAGATTCGGAAAGGGTCCGTAGCTTAACAAAACCCCAACCAGCAACGGCCCAATCATGAAACGGGTATATGTTCCTTTTGCCCCATTACCCCATTTACTATCATGTGTCGCATCCATTGCACTCCACTCCAAATCAGCCACGTCACTGACAGGATCGTAACCTGTGAAAGCTGGGCCTAACGATCCGACGGTTGTCAATCACTATGGCCCACTCTTTGACAGTCAAATGCGGCTTTGTGTTTCGTACGCTGCGATGCATGAGATTCTTTTCGTGCCTGTCTAGTTTTACTGTTTTACTGTGTCGTTTGCATGGCGTCATGAATTACCAAATAATGCTTGACATCACAAATTGATTAATTAAACCATCAAAAAAATAAAACAAAATAAATTGATTAATTAATTGTATATACGTACATATATATATATTCATTCTTGATAATAATATGATGAAAATTCTAAATGAAAAATATAATTAAAATTATGAAACGAATTAAAAAGAAGCATGGAGGCGATCACTTATTTTCAACCCCTTTTAGCGTTCTAATTTATTTAATTTTCATTTAATAAAAAAGAAATGATTGTATTTTCTCTTAACAATGTACAAGTGTACGATTATGGGTGGCAAAATAGATTGACGCACATTGATATGGATCCAGTTCATTTCAATTAATTTGGAGTTGGATTGGGTCTTAATGTTTTATAATTTGATTAAGTGGATTAAACTTTACTAGGTTAAAAAATACTTAGGGTTTTAAATGGGTCCGAACAATTTTTAAATGAGTTTATGCGATTCATAAATGATTCCAAAAAAATATATATACATATTATAGTTTGATAATACCTTCTTTTTATTATGGTTGTTTGATAATACTTTACAAAATTGAGAAATGAGTGATAAAGTTTTTACAAATTAAAACATATTTTAGAGTCGCAACAACATTTTATTAAAGAAAATATATTTTATTTTATATTAAACTCGTTAAAAAATCGGGCCCATCCATTGTCAAATTGTTCTCTAAAACTCACTTATAATCCATTTCATTTTCAATCTAATCCAATAGAACCCAATCTTAACCCAACTTACCCATTTATCACCGCTATATACGACTGAATTATACTGGAAATTGAAAACATCTAGAGGCACAGCTAGATATATTAAATAAAAATAATTTGCACCACATTTTCAAAAATATTGAACTGATGCACACTTAATATTAATTCTACAACTCTGAAGCACACAAGTTAAGTGCATAGGTACAATCCAAAGTCGGCTTCCTTTATTTTTATTTTTTATAATACACAAACCATCCACGCAAGTACATTGCCAAAATATGAACCTTTGGCGATACTCTCTATATCTCTAAAGGCGGGGTACACATCCATTAAACCAAAAACCATGGACATCCAAAGTCGGTTTCTTTGATCACGGAGTTGCAAGAATTGCAACAACATACAAATACATAGGCATCTAGAATTAACTTATGGTACAACAATGCTCGTTTATGCGAACGACACTAGAACATGCAGATTACGATGCTGCCATACGACAACCTGCAGCAAAGATGGCAACACCAGAAAATGCAGATTACAATGCTGCCATTTGACAACCTGCAGCAAAAATGCCATCTAACGCGTTCGCGATCGAAGCCGTTTATCCTCTCTTTCTAGTAGCCCTGATGAACATGTCCTTGATGTTATGTGAATCTATCTCCACTTTTGCCTTCTTAGTTTGCCTTGAGGTCCGGCCGGCTTTCTTGTCTGTCCCATTACTCTCCTGAGGACAGGAAAGAAAATTTTGATACACACACACACACACACACACATACATATATATACGTAGAGAGAGAGAGAGAGAGAGAGAGAGAGAGAGATGCTAGATGCAAGTGATCACATATTGGAAACAGATCATTTATGTTATGTACCTGTACAGGATTAAATGACGAAGGATCACTTTCCATGGGACGAGGAATCGATTCAAAAGCTTGTGCATTTGTCCAGTCTTCTAAGTTTAATCTGCAAATGCAATCACTGGAATATTTAGAGGTGCATACAGATGCAATGTTAAACCTATTTTAGTCATCCTAAGTCCTAACACATATTTGAAACATGAACAGTTGATCATCGGACCCAATTACGTATTAAGTAATTCTGCTGATATCGGACCTTACTACATGAAACAACAAACAATATTTAACCTATTTCTAGCATTGAAATGAGCATGGTAGCATGATTGGACCATGCTTTTTAAACATTTACCAAGTTCATTTGTTGGTTTTCACTAAAACATTCCAGCAAATAAGGATGGCCTGCCAAATTGATGTCATTTTTGTTCCTATTGATATAATACTTGAGAAAAGGAAAAGAATGTAGCACTTGATGAAAAGCAATGTAGTACTTTAATTTGTTGCACAAGAGGTTCACCCAAGGCTCATCCTTCAAGTATTCTCTTACTATGGATACTGCATCAAATACTGTGCAACAAACAGAATTTTGTCAGTAAAAAACTTGTTAGATATGTCAACTAGGGCTGTTAACGAGCCGAGCAAGTGGCTATAAGTTAATCTAGAGGTCGAAAGTTAATTGGAGACAGGTCAATCTACTATCAATAGGTTTTTTATGAGGAGCTTGGAGAGCAGAAGATTTGCCCAGTTCAGTAAATTCAAAACAAAAGGCGAGTAATATTTATTAAATGAAGACATACATGTATCTTTCTCATCTCGAGCAGCAAAATTTTTGTCCAGTGTTGGTAATGCCTTCTTCAATTGGTGTACCTACAATTTGTTGAGGTTTTAAAAGCACGTATAAGAAAGAAAAGGGGTGCAGGGACAGACACATGGTGTGAAGGGTAGCATTCGAAATGGGTGTCTCATTTGCTCAAAGTACATTCACAAGTACGGCCAAAAAGCACAACTGCTTCTAAGAAAGCCGATCATCCTTACTCCATTTTCTTCAAGCACTATTGGACAAACTATATCGACCATGAAAACTCACCTTATAGCATAACCACTTCAGCACCTTCAAGTCATTCAGCCGAAAGAACTTGGTAGACCCAACTTCTGATCAGAGAGAAACAAACAGGGAAACAGAAATATCATTAATATTTTGTTGAGATTTCACTAAGGAGAAAAAGCAGTCTGGTAAAAATGGTTTTGCAATTAAAGTCCAATTAGTTCACAAGTCTTCACTGATCCTCTCGTTGTTCAATAAATTTTCCATAAACGACTCACTGAAATCTGTTGGACAGTTTTAACTCCAATTGTCCTTTTAAAATTTATGAAGAGAAAAGTAAGATCTTTAAAAATTGTCTGTGTACCTTAAGTACGTAGGATTAAAAACCTTCATAAGAAGATAACCAGTAGACTACCTTTAACATCACAAACAATTTGCATAGTCCTCTCCGCAATGGATGACAGGGATTGATATCCAGGGAACCCATGAATATAAACTATCTCATCAAGTTGCCTAAACTTCCCAGGATCATTTCCTTTCTGCATCAATTACAATGAGAAGTCACAAAAAATGACAGGACAAACAGAAAGCAATACTATTTCTACTTTTGTACTTCACTAGGGAGTGCGAAATTAAATCATATGAAACGAGGCCCGGGGAGTTCAAATTCTTAATATACATTATGGAAGGTAATTGAGTTTTCAGACATGTATTCTACTTTGTATTCAAATTCTGGATTTCACAACTAAGGTTAATCAGATCTAACTAGAAGCATTTGACATAAATGAAAATAACAAGGTTTTCCAAAAAGCAAACCTTCATTCGGGCTTCTTCGAAGATTGGCAAAAGAATGAAAACAGGATCAACTGGAGTAGCAGTGTACAAGCGACCATCTGTACAGGACAAACCAACAAAAAGTATATAAGAATTTCAAGCTTTCTTTCCATTCAGTAAGCAGAGGAAAAAGACGCAACTTGGCTTTGGTGATTGGATTATGTTGATAAGTGCAAAAGTTTCATTAAGAAAGTATCTGCTCTGAGTGCATAAGATGCGCATATGTTTTTCTATTCTAAATGCATCAATCTTTACCTTCACAGACATAATCCCCAAGGAACCAGGAGCCATAAGGTTGCTTAAACCAGTGAAGCTCTTGAAGAACTCCATCACTATAGAGGTAGCACGTCGAATTTCCTGTTACATAACAAAATCACGTCAAAGTTTTGAACTCAAGATTACACAAAGTAATTAGATTGTCCAACTAATTTATATACAAGAAATGTGAAAAAAAAAAAAGAATGGTGCAATATTGATAGGTTAAAGAAGCCACACCAGTCCAGAACGCACCCGAAAAAATGGGCTAAAATGTTTAGTGGAAAAAAAACTTCCTGTTTTTATGCTTTCCAGGAAAAAAAATGGATGCATGATAGATGAAATTCAGCAAAATGCATAAAGATTTTCGTGTTTTTTTTTTTCTTTTTGGAACAAAAAAAGGGAAACATGGCACAAACATCAAATAAACAACTCGATATATTAGAAAGTTTGTCGTAAGAACAAAATTTACAATAGCAACGTTGTCAAACATTAATCTTACTCGGAGCTCAAGTATGAGTAGCACAAAAATGACAGTTCTTGGAGATTACCTGTTCTTGGATGCTGAAGTGATAAAAAATTACCCACATGCTTCCCACTAGTTGAAGGATCTGCAGTCATAAGCTTAATTGAATTTCAAAACAATTTGACTAAATAAAACACACACACACACACACACACACACACACTAACTAAAAATAAAAATAAACGAAAAAGAAAAACACACACACAGACTCACGCCAACATAGTTAGAAAACAAAGTGCATTCCTCATATATGCAACGAAATGTAAGAGATCATATGTAAATGAATACCTTGGGCGATGAGAACTCGCATTTCATTAGCGCCTTCCCACCAAGCCATTCGGAGCTTTCAAATTTCTCAGTTGAACAATGTAGTAAAGAGCTTCAAAAATTACAGAATGCACTGATTTTCCCGAGATATACAAAAGATAAAATCTTTTCACTTGGACTAAATCAATCACAAAAACGCTGAATCAGTTTCATATACAAGAATAAAAAAAGTAGCAGAACTCAAAAAAATTGAAATTTTGAGGCAACTGGGTTTAGATATAAATACGGGGTGGGCACGGGTCGGGCAATTTTCGGGTTCAGGTTAATCGGGCCGGGTACCCAAAAATCGGTTACCGGAATTTGCTACCCGAACTGAACCCGAAAAAGTTCGGGTGCCCAAATTCGGGACCCGAAACCCGATTGCATGAGAAACTTAACACGCTGGTTTTGAAAGTTCAAGAACAGGATTGATGAGAGAGAGAGACAATGGAAATCACCTCTCTGTACTCAAAAATTGATACTAAATTTACTAAAAGCAATTGAAACAAAGGTTCAACATCAACATAGCATCAGTGCAATTACAAATCTTTGTAATCCTATGCCAGATTCACACATCCCATTTGCATCAGTACACCAAGATCAGAAAGCCACTTCAAAATTAATAAAAATCTTAGAACTTTAGAGTTTAGAAAGAAAAAGATACGAGAATGAGAAAAATCAAAACAGAAAAGAAAAAAAGAATATTAACGTACCAAGAGAGACGCGGTAGCGCGGCGATGGCGCAGGGCCGGTGGACATTGACGGACTGACGGTGTTGTCTGGCTGATTCCGTGGTGAACTGGTCCGCGGAGGTGAAACGCGATCGAGAGTCGGGTAGAAATCTGAATAGGTATTTAATCGGGTAGGGGTTTGGGGGGTTTTTTGCTTAAAGTTTGGGTACCCGAATTTTAATTCGGGTTTTAATTTTCCACCCGAAATCCGACCCGAAAAAATGACTAGTCCGGACCCGAACGCGCCACTATATATATATAATATAAAAATCGTAAACCCTAACCTTAGTTTTTTTGGGGCTCTGGAGTGGCGCGTCGATTTGCTTATCACTTTAAATACGTGGTTTGTTGTTGTTAATAAGCGTGTTCCCGAATGGGATAAAATTCTTTTACGTTTTTCCATATTTCTAGTAGTCTCCCCCCTAAACCGCAACTCCACCACTTCCACCACCTCCTCCGCCGCCTCGAGCAACCAGCCACCAGTCTCTACGCCACCGGCGACTCAAGGTTTAAGCTTCTTCTTGGAGCCCTTTTCTCGTATTTTTTTTGTTCTTTGGACATTTGAAGGAACAAGCTAAACACCTTCAAACCACGCCCACCATGTTGGTTCTGGTCTGCTAAAACCTCTTTTATCGTGTAATAGGGCTGATATGGACATCGCAAAACAAGAAAAAGTAAAGAAATTTGAGGAATTTGTGGACAAGAGATTGAAACCTGATCTTGTGCACGCTATTGCTGAACGGTAACTTCTCCTCTGTGCTGCTACCTCAGGTTTTTCTTGTTTCTTGCCTTTTAGCACTTCTTTCATACATGAAATTTCCTATAACTGATTATGTTTATATGTAATTGATTACACAGTTAAAAGTCTTATAAGTAGTCTCATCAACCCCAGTTTCAGATTATTGCACTTGATTATATGCTTTATGCCGTTTTTGTTTTCTCTGTGTGTGTGTGTGTGTGTGTTTAGATATTGCATTATACTGAACACTGCTTTTATCGTGACGTGCTTTCTGAAACAAACTCTTGGTGATTGAAGCTAAATAGCCAATAAACCCCAAGTTTTATATTCTATAAAAGCATGCTTGCTTTCACAGTATTTGTCCCAGAAACGGAGATTCAAAAGATTTGACTTCATGTTATTTTCAGGGACAAGGTCTTTGAGCAACAGAAGATATTGTATCCTTTTTTATGTTTTGTGATTTAATTGCAACTGTTTGGTGATAACATTTTCGAATTGGATTCAAAATGATTATTGGATTAGTAAAATGTTGTATTATCACCAAACAGTCTGTAGTTTTGTAAGCTTGATCATGTTGCCACATTTATATGTTGCTTTTTTTTCTCTTTTCCATTAACTTGCCTCCTTGTAGCTCTGATCTGAGACGGAACATTGAGAATTTGGAAAAGAACAGTGTGACCAGTCTGAGACCGCTGGTCAACCTTGGTTCTGAAGTCTATATGCAAGCTGATGTGTATGCATTCCTAACCCTTTCTAATGTCTATAGTGATGGGTCATGCTTTTCATTTTCTATGATTCCGTAATATTTGAAGTTTTTCGCCTTTTCGAAGCCACTCTGCTATTTTCTGATCCATGGGTCATTGAAATGTTCATATTAAAAAAAGGATCTTTTATATTTACTAAGGTAAAGCATGTCCTACAGTTCATACTTTAAGAAGCTGATAATGTCTAGTTTTGCTAAAAGATCACCAAAATCTTGTAAAAGGAATGGGAATGTGTAACCTCGAAACTTTACTGAAATCAGTATTATAAATAGTCTCAAACATGTAGAAGAAGTAAAAAAGCAGAGAAATTGTGATAGATTGAGAATAAAGGAGAATTTATGTTAAGAGTGACGAAAAAGTATAATACTGGCATAGTCTGTTGAAATTGATCAAAGTTTATTACATATGGTGTTTTGACTATGAAATCGGACCTGAATCGGGATAATCGGTTTTTGATGGAATCTTGTAATGATTATATATTAATGTCACTCTTGGAAATGGTTCCTTGTTTTGGCGTATTTTCAGGCCAGATACCCGGCATATATTTGTAGATGTTGGACTTGGATTTCATGTGGAGTTTACCTGGTCTGAAGCTCTAAACTTCATAGCTGCCAGGGAAGAAAAGTCAGCCAGGTATTTTTTTTTTATTGATACCATATAGACCTAAGGCGTGTGTATGAAATAAGTTATTACTTATGAAAAGATAGCAACTTAGCTGAGTCTGGCCAGATTAATGAAATCCCTCAATTATACACGAAACTTGATATTTACGAACACATAAACATGGTTGGCATAAGCTAGGCACTTACATTGCCTTGACCATTTAGCTAAGTCCTCTTTAATGTCACTTTCAGCCTTTGAATATTTTTAAGGTTTAGATGTCATCATAGTATTTTCTTTCTGATTTTTTGCAATGGTGACAAGAGAAGATAAAACATGAGGTGAGAATTAAATGAAGGAATATCTAAGTTTTCTGTTTTGGCTGAGATTGGGATGAACTTTCAGTAGAGAGTGGTCTTTTTCTTCCCCCTTTTATTTGTTTGTTCGTTCCTTTTTGGGTGGTGGATTGGAACGTTAAGGAAACTGGGGATTGGTTGAGCCAATAAAATGTCATACCTTTGAAGCTATTGCAGGCGTGATCTGCCTTTATTGCTCTAGTTCCTCCTCATTGCACTACGTTTTCTCGAAGCATCGATTGCATCCAACATGTCCCTTTTGTGAATTTCTTTTCATGGCTTAATGTAAACAAAGCCGAAATTCACTTTCTCAAGGCTCGATGATTATTTACTTTCAATCGGTCAAGTAACTGCGCTCGGTCTCTTCGTGTAGGCAAATAGAGGAGTACACTCGCTTGATTGCATCAATTAAAGCTCAGATCAAGATGGTAATTTTGCTGCCACTTTCTCACTGTTCCTACTGAAGTTATGTTTCTCCAGTCAGTTTATGCTTGTGAAAGGCCTTATGGATACCTTCATTGACCAAGAGTCTTATAATCAGCTAAAATAATGTCAAAATCTTGATATTTTTTGACAACATATGGTTTTTTTTTTGATCTTTTTAAAATATTTTTGTGCAGGTTTGTGAAGGTATAAGAGAGCTACTAGAGCTACCAGTCACTGATAACTAACCATTATCATCAGAGACTTGTCAAGAATATGATAAACTTAACTCAGAGAACTAAAACATTTCGATAATGGCAACTTTAGTTTATGTGAATTTTTGTACCCTGCCAATTTTTCCAGATTAGCGTGTATGCAAAAGATTGCTTCAAAAAACCAGGCATTTAGTAATATTATTTATTCATTTTTTTTTTATTTTCGCTTGTTCTTTCAGGTTTGAATTTTATTTTTAGTGAAAATTTACGAAATCAGGCATGACACGGGGTACATACTATACTAGGGGTGGCAAAATGATTCTCAACCCGCTAGTTGAATTCAACCCATATGATTTTGGGTTGGGTTGGGTTGGGTTGGATTAGGTTGGATTCAATATTTTAAAATGGGTTGGACTTCACATGGTTGGTGTTAATATTGAATTCCAGATGGGTTAATGATGAGTTGGTAATGAGTTTGTGTTAGGTCCTAAATGGGTTATCTCATAAATAAAAAAATATTTATTTTTTTATTTGATTGCAATTCATTTTAGTATTTAAATGATATTAAAATCATTTAAAGAGTATATAAATTAATAATTTTAATTTATTTTTTTTACTTTAATTCAATACACAATAATAATGCATTGAACGCATTAGGAATTATTTCAAATCTATCTACAACCCGACTTCAATCCACTTTTAATCAATTTGCAACCCATTTGTTTAAATTTATTTCCAACCTAATCCATCTTCAGTCCAACTCAATACAACCCATACCCAACCTGACCCGCCTATTTGCCAACTCTATAGTCTATACGATACTGTGAAAGATGCAGTTTATTATTTCCATCTTTTTAAATTATGAAAACATAATATCAATTATAATTACACGTATCTCTTCATCAATCATACAATTACATAGTAAGACGCAGTTTATTTTCCATTTTTTCAAAAATGCTAATGAGATTTAAGTAATTAATTTAGAGGATTATATCAATAATTAGACAATAAATCCTTAATCCTTTCGTGCAAAACTGGTATAGTAGTTGAAGAGTATGGTCAAACTCGAAAACCTCTAGCAATAAAAGTCCAATCTTGAAAGGGGAAAATTGTCGAACACCTCTAAATTTATGTCAAATTACGAAAAAAAATTTAGAACATTTATAATTATCAATACTCTTATATTTTCACAACATTATCAAGAAATAACCTACAGTTAGTGGACGTAAGATTTTCAAATATTTTTCTATTAAATTTATTAATAATTTGTGAAAAATACCCTTCTGCCAATTTTTTTCTTCATTTTTTATACAAAACAAAAATATCCTTTTTAAGAATTCATATTATAAAGGAGAGAAACACCCAAAAGGGCATTTCTATCAAGAAAAAAAATAATAGAAGATTGAGCGTAGGATACTTTTGACAAATTATAAATAAATTTAATAAAAAAATTTTAAAATTTACATTTATTAATAATAGGGATTTTTTTTTTTTTGATAACGGCGTGAAAATACAGGTTATTAATAATTATAAATATTTTAGGAGTTCTCGAAATTTGAGATAAATTGAGGGTGGACACCGCAATTTTCCCATCCTGAAAATATATAAGAGCAAAAGCGCATTATACCAGAAATCAATCAAATTTCCCAGCCTGTTCCTCTCTCTCTCTCTATCATCATCTTCTCGAAGCTTCTCTGTCCCTCTCTCTCTCTCTCTCTCTCTCTCTCTCTCGCTCACACACACACACACACACACACACAACACGCGGCACATAGATTTCTTCGTCTGCAACCATGGCGACCCACAGCCTAAACCTCTGTGGAGTACTCTCCGAGACCAAGCGCATAATCAACGCCCACTCCCGCCATTTCCTGGCCCTCTCAGTCGTCTTCCTCCTCCCTCTCTCTTTCTCTCTCATCGTCTACCCTGCTCTCTCTCGGTCCCCTCCGATTGTTTCCCACTATCAACGATCCGTCTTCTTCTTCTCCGCGGCGGAGGAGCCCGAAATCCCCCCAATCGACAAATCCCATCTCATCCTCCCAATCGCATACGGATTATTCGTTCTCCTTTTCTCTCTCTTCGCCACCGCGTCCATCACCTACAGCACCTTCCACGGATTCTACGGCAGGCCCGTGAAGTTTGTTCAATCAATCAAGTCTGTTCTGTTTTCGTTTCTCCCCCTGATCGCAACCCTAATTGTCACCCTGATAATCGTGGGGTTGATCGTATTTGGATTTGGGGGTTTCACGGCGTTGGTGTATAACGGGCTTGTGTTGCTCGGGGTCGAAATTGAAGAGAATAATGTGTACTTTACGGGCTTTTTTATCTTGACCACTGCTCTGCTCGTCGGCCTTTGGGTTTACTTGCAAGTTGAATGGTCTTTGGCGAGTGTGATTGTTGTTGTTGAATCTCAATGGGGCTTTGCACCCTTGAAGAGGAGTGCGTATTTGGTGAAAGGGATGAGAAGTGCTGCCTTAGCCATGATGATTTTGTTTGGGTTGCTGCTGGGGTTTCTGGCTATATTGTGTTCGAGTTTGGTGCCGAATGTGGATGGAGTTAACTGGGGATGGGTTAGCTGGGCTTTCATTTTTCAGGCGGTTGTTTACACGGGCTTCATGACGATCTTGATGCTTTACAGTGTGGCGGCGAATGCTGTGTTGTTTATGTATTGCAAAGCGCTGCACGGGGAGTTAGCATTCGAGATCGCTGAGGAGTTTGCTCGAGAGTATGTCAGCTTGCCTTTCGATGATGGGAAGGTTCCTCATGTTGTTTATGTTGTCTAGCTTTGTGATGAGCTCGAGGTTAGCAGCTTAACTTTGTAAAAAGAAAAATTGTCCCTTTGGACTTACGATCCTCTTGTCGCTCGTTATAGGTATTTATAGATGTGTTTTTTTTTTTGGTATAAAAGTGAAGAAATGCAAGATATGTAGACTCATAAAGTTTATAATACTATCAACATTTGCTGTGTTTCTGAATAATTGTTCTGTTAGATTGCTTCCCTTGTGTTTCTTATCATGTTTTGGCTGCTGGAAATTTTGAATTTGTATTTATGCTTATGGTGATCAATGGTTGGATGCTATTGAGGGCACACTGAAAGTGATGTTACATTTGTTTTGTGTTGATTAAAGAGAGAGCAACTTCTTTGTTGCATTGTTTCTCTTATCATTGCATGTGTTTGATACCAACACGTTGAATGTTGATTATGCTGTGTATCCTCTGAAGTTTGAACTGCATAACCTAATTCTCCTCAACGATCTCAATCTCCTCCTGTCTGGTTAAGAAGAGGAAAATATCACCCCGTGGCTGCTTCACATGGATTTGAAGGACAGTTTGGATAGCAGCATCCAAGTAATCAACTTCAGGGGCCTTGGTGTAATTTACTTCATAAGGAAATCTCCTTCCGGGTATTTTAAAAACTGGAGCATAATCAAAATAACAACTAAACTTATCTGCATCAAGTGTGGCACTCGAAATAATCAGTTTGAGATCAGGCTGAAAACGAACAATATCCGTAAGCAAGCCGAACACAGTGTCGGTTGAAAGCGTTCTCTCGTGGGCCTCATCAACCATCACCACGCTGTAACTTCCGAGGTCGGGCTCTGTGAGAAATTTGCGCAACAGCATCCCATCCATCATGTACTTTATGACTGTCTTTTCCGAAGTACAGTCCTCGAAATGAATCGAATAGCCAACCTCATGCCCGAGTTTGACTCCCATTTCTTGAGAAACTCTGATAAATTTCATGGTAAACTCCATGCTTGAGCTTGACGCCAGCTCGAGAGGAGCAGGGGAAAAATCAGAGAGCAAGTGCGAGAGAGAGAGAGAGATTATCTGAGGAAAAATTTTATTAACTAACTCAATTAAAAATTAGTTACAATCTTGATTTATATACAGATTAGAGGAGCACTATTCTGGTGTGGTGCAGTGCACCCTTGCTACTAATGTGTTTCACTAATAAAAACGTGTTTTTAAAACTAACACTATCTACTTGAAAATACAACTGAAAGAATAATCAAGAATACATAATTACACTAACACCGACCCCCCTCCCCCCCAAGTTGGAGCTTGGGGAAGAAGCACAAAGCCCAACTTGAGCAGCATAGTCTGAAACTGGGGATTCGATAGGCCCTTTGTGAAGAAATCAGCCAACTGAGAACGTGAAGAAACATATGAAGGGATGATGAAGCCGGCTTTAAACTGATTGTGAACGATGTGACAATCAATGTCGATATGTTTGGTTCGTTCATGAAAGACGGGGTTTTCGGTGATGTGAATGGCTGCTCGGTTATCACACCAAAGCTGGATAGGCAGTTTAGGAGTGATCTGAAAGTCTTTGAGAATATAGGAAATCCATAAGAGCTCACAAATAGTAGAGGCTAGGCTTCGATATTCGGCCTCACAAGAAGAACGAGAAACCATAGACTGTTTTTTTGTTTTCCAGGAGATGAGAGCGCCTCCCAGAAAGATGCAGTAACCAGTGGTTGATTTCCTTGTGATGGAACAAGTTGCCCAGTCAGCGTCGGAATAAGCTTGCAAGATGAGATCATTTGTTGCTGGAAATAGGAGACCACCTAAGACACTACCCTGTAAGTATCTCACCATATGAGTAGCAGCATCCCAATGAGCTTGTGTAGGTTTATTCACAAACTGGCCAAGCTGCTGTACTGCAAAGGAAATATCAGGCCGGGAAAGATTTAGGTACAACAACCGCCCAATAAGCCGTCTATACTGATCCGGATAAGGAAATAAAGGACTATCGTCATCCAAGAACTTGTGTCCTCGAGGCAGAGGGGTCCCAGCAGGAGTGGCATGAAGAAGACCAATGTCTTTGAGAATGTCTAGTATATATTTCTGTTGAGTGATAATCGTCCCCTGAACACCCCTAGCAATCTCCAGGCCTAAGAAATATTTGGCCAGCCCAAGATCCTTAATAGTGAAGACTTGGTGTAAAAATTTCTTAACAGCTACAATATCTAAATCACTTGAGCTAGAAACCAACACATCATCCACGTATACAAGAAGACATATAAAGGAAGAAGTGGTGTGTTTGATGAACAAACAGTGATCATGTGAGGGCTGAACGAAGCCAAAATTGACAAGGGTGGAAATAAATTCATGATTCCACTGTCTAGAGGCTTGCTTTAAACCGTAGAGAGACTTTTTTAACCGACAAACTTCACCTGGTTTGGCTTTAGTGTAGCCCTCGGGGGATGCAAATAGACTTCTTCATCAATATACCCATGAAGGAACGCATTGTTTATATCCAGCTGGTGGATGGGCCAAGAATGAGCAGTAGCCAATGCCAGAAAAATCCTCACGGTAACTAGTTTTGCCACTGGGGAAAAACAGTCAAAGAAATCAACACCATAAGTTTGGTTGTAACCCTTTGCAACAAATCTAGCTTTGTACATTTCCACAGTACCATCAGGGTGAAACTTGACCTTATACACCCATTTAGACCCAATGGGGTGTTTTCCGGGGGGTAAGGAAGTCTACTCCCAAGTTTCATTCAAGTCGAGTGCATCTAGCTCCTTATGCATGGCATCGACCCACTCAGGATGTTTCACAGCCTGTTTGTAAGAAGCAGGTTCAGGGACACTTGAAACATTGGCCAGGTAGGTAGAATAAGAAGGGGAAAAATAAATGGAAGTGGTATCAAAGACCATGGGATCAGAAGAAGTGAGGGAAGTATTACAATGATAATATTGTAACCAAGAAGGAGGTTTTCTAAGCCTAGCACCAGTCCTCATAGGTGGTATATCCAAAGTAGTGTCTTGTGCCGCTGGAACAAGATGAGAGGGGTCATTAGGAGATGGAATAACTAGATAAGGTGAGCTAGAGGAAGGAGGAGAAGTGAGTGGGGTGGAAGGATTGTCAATGGAAACTGGAATAGGGGTAGACTCCTCATGTGAGGAAGTATGATGGAAGGGAAAAGATAGCTCATGAAAAACAACATCCCTGGAGTAAACAACATGATGTGTGTAAGATGATATAGCTTATAAGCCTTTTGACTCATGCCATAACCAAGGACAACACACTTGAGGGATCTAGGTGCAAACTTGTCTTTGTGGGGTGTGTTATCTACTGCATAGCAAAGGCATCCAAAGGATCGAAGGTGGTAGTAGTTAGGTGATGTGTTAAATAGCATTTCATAGGGAGTTTTCCAATTGAGGGATGCGATGGGAAGTCTATTTATGATAAAGGTGGCAGTGAGAATGGCTTCTCCCCAAAACTGTGAAGGGAGTTTGGACTGAAACATAAGTGCTCTTGCAACTTGAAGTAGGTGTCTGTGTTTTCTCTCAACCATCCCATTTTGTTGGGGTGTGTATGGACAAGATTTTTGATGAATAATGCCCTTTTCCAAAAACATTTGTGAACATTTACTATTTAGAAATTCTATCCCATTGTCAGTCCTAATAATCTTGATCGATTTGCCAAACTGAGTATTGATCATAGCAAGAAAGTTTTGGATAGTGGTTGGAGTAAGTGATTTGTGAGGGAGCATGTAGGTCCAAGTGCATTTGGTGAAATTCGGCTATAATAGTTAGAAAGTAATGAGCCTTTGATAAGGAGGGTTTGCTATAAGGCCCCCAAAGGTCCATGTGTACAAGTTCAAAAGTTGTGGTGGTGTGTGTTTGGCTATCAAGAAATGGCAACTGATGTTGTTTAGCAAACTGACAAACATCACAAGGGATAATGGAGGAGCTGTGAGAGATAGGTAAAAAGGATAAATGTTGCATGGTGTTAAAGGAAGTATGTCCTAGCCGTTGGTGCCAAATATTGAAATCATCAACTTTATTAATGAGAAAGGTATCATTATTACAATTGCGAGAAGCAGCAGAATCCTTACAACAAGAAGTATCATTTGGATTCTGTTGTCCAGTAGAAGAAAATAAAGTTGCATGAGTAAAAAGAGGAGGAATGCTAGAAATAGGACTTGGCTTTGTGAACAAGAAAGAATTCTCATCTATTATGTATAGTGTGCCCAAGACTCTACCAATGGCTACCACCTGTTTGGTCTTCTGGTCCTACAAGGTGCAATAAGAGGAGCAAAAAGTGAAGGTGAGGTTAGAAGTATTGGTTAATTGGCTAACTGACAAGAGGTTGTATTTGAACTCTGGAATGTAAAGCACATCAGAAAGTGTTATGCTACTATGTAAGGTGACGTTCCCAATAAGCTTCACAGGTTTGGAAGAACCATCTGGCATAAAAACAGGAGTTGGAGTTAACGGGGTACGGGCTCATTCAAGAAGGGAAAGATGAGAACAAATGTGTTTTGAGGCCCCTGCATCAACTATCCAAGTATCTAGCTTCTCCAAACTGTGGCAAGTAAAACTGTGAGTGAGAATGTTACCTGCATAGTCCACTGCAAAGTTCACTTGCTCATTAGCTGATGGCATCTTGGTTTTCATATATTTTGCAATTTCTTGCTGCACAATAGAGGCTATAGAGTTACCCTAATCATTGGTGGTAGAGTTAAGTCCAGCAGTAAGTCTAGTAGGTGTGTCAAGAGGTGTCGCCTGATTCTCGACCATATTTGCAGCAAACCTTTTCACGAATCCAGCATTTTTATTCCCAAAACTCTGACTCTTCCCATCCTTGAGTTGTTTGTACTAATCAGGAATTCCATGCAGCTTAAAACAGGTTTCTCTAGTATGTCCAGAGACATTACAGTGACTACAAATACGCTCTTCCTTCCTTTTGAATGTTCCTTTGTGTTGTGGCACAAATTTAGTAGCAGAATTCCTCACAAAAAAGGCATTATTATCAGAATTATCAGCAAAAGAAATGTATACTTCCCTTTGTGTTTCAACTCTCTGTAACATAGCGTATGCCTTGGTGACCGTGGGAAGAGGATCCATCACTAAAACTTGATTTCGGATGGCGTCGTAACTGTCGTTGAGCCCCATTAAAAACTGTATGAGCATATCAGAGGATTGAGTTTCCTCTACAAAACGATGAATGCTGCAAGCTTCACCACAATCGCAAGGAGGTACGGAATGCAAACACCCTAACTCATCACATAGAGACTTGAGCTTATTGAAGTACGCAGCTAAAGTTTGATTTCCTTGCAAAATGAAGCTCAACTCTCGTTTGATTTGATACAATAGTGGACCGGTACACTGTCCATAACATTGGTCAAGGTCCAACCATAACTCTCTAGCCGTGCAAGCATACATGAAGCCTTGCACTATATCCTTCGATAGAGAGTTCAATATCCAGGAAATCACCATACTATTAACACGTTTCCATTGCCTGTAATCCGGATCATCAGACGCAGGAGTTGAAATCGATCCATCCACAAACCCTAACTTCATCTTCGCATCAAGTGCGATCTCCATAGATCTTTGCCAGGTGAAAAAATTCTTTCCATTCATTGGCACCGTAACCAAAACCATACTTGGATTATCAGAATTATGAATTGCCAGAGATTCATCCATCAGATTCGCCATTATCACCGAGATATCACTCGAATCGGTAGTGAACAGAGTTCCAAGAATCAACTACACCGAATCAACCAAAAACAACATATGGTGATGTAGAAAAGTATGTATGCGCGCGGATCAGAACCTAAAGCTCTGATACCATGATAAATTTCATGGTAAACTCCATGCTTCAGCTTGACGCTAGCTCGAGAGGAGCAGGGGAAAAATCAGAGAGCAAGTGCGAGAGAGATAGAGATTATCTAAGGAAAAATTTTAGTAACTAACTCAATTAAAAATTAGTTACAACCTTGATTTATATACAGATTAGAGGAGCACTATTCTGGTGTGGTGCAGTGCACCCTTGCTACTAACGTGTTTCACTAATAAAAACGTGTTTCTAAAACTAACACTATCTAGTTGAAAATATAACTGAAAGAATAACCAAGAATACATAATTACACTAACAAACTCTACCTGCAACGCTCATAGCCGCAACACAGTGCGGCTGAGTACACGCAATCTTCTTGCCCCGGGCAGTGTAGCCCGCTCGTGAAGGTACTGAGTGATCTGCGTAGTCGTACCTGATCGATCCCGTCTTGCCGAAAATAACAAGAACCTGATGGTCATTAATGGCTCGGAGCAACTCTTCCCTGTAGTGGTCAATCGGTAGTCTCTCTCTCCTTGTCGAGGAGTAGTAGTTTTGACGATGGTCCTTGTTGAGGTAAGTGTTGCTGCCCGAGTGCATTGACACCCTCTTCCAACTTCGTCGGCGGGGGTTTTTGAATTTCAAGTAGCGGAGATATGTAACGTAGAGTCTTTCTCAGCGTACTTCAGGCCTCATGATGCCTTATATATATTTAGTTTATATTAGCATAATTTATTTGATTCGTACTGGGATTAGGATTTAGTTTATATTGGGGAAGGTTTTAAATCTTGATTGGAAATTTTTGACTTTTAAAATAAAAGAGACTAATTTATAATTATATCATTCTTCTAGGAGTGGATATGTATACGCTATTTTAATCACACAAATTATTAGGGTATCGTTTATTATTAAATTTATCCATCAAAGACTTAACAATTTAAATTTTAAGATTTAATCACAAATCTATATTAAAATGAAATACAAGTATTTGAGAAACGTTCATGGACAACCAATAAATAAATAGAAAAGATAAAAATAATTCTTGTTTTCGAAAATCCGAAGTTCACTAGAAATTCCAAGCTATTGTTGCAATTACTTGAACCATGGGACCAAAAAGTTAGGGTAGTGTTTGGTTTTGTTTTGCACAAATGATTTTCAACTTCCACAACAAATACCAAATATTCATATCCTTTTTTCTAAAATATTATTAAAATGCAGTTTTGGCACACCGAATGTGTGTGTAAAATAATATATATATATATATTTATATATATATATAATTACATTTTTAAGTTTGATTTGTACAAAATTTAAATATTTTTTTATATAAATAGAATTTTTAACTTGACTTAATGATAATAGAAAAATAAAATTAAGAAAAAATATAAAGAAGTAATAAAAAATATTGAAGAGTGGGACGAAAAATGATAAATAGGAAAGAAGAGAGAGAAAAGGAATGTAAAAGATGAGAGAATGAGAGGGAAAGTCAAAGAAATAAAATAAAATGACAAACTAACAAGATTGAGAGGCCGAAAATAGTTAGTAAGTGATGCTCCATCTTTTCCTCTTTATATAAGAGTATACTATAGACAATACAAATTTCAAGTCATCATATCAATCAAAAATATATACACATATTGTTTTATTTATCAATCATTATTTTAACATAAATATTAATTTTTAAATTATTATACCATTATAATTATAACATATAATATAATATAAAATTTTGATGCAACATCACTACCCGGACAAAAACTTACGTGAAAACATATTTATAGCAAAATTTGTCCATCCCTAAATAAAATCAAACATATTTTTATTCTCCACACATTCACACCCAACTCGCTATCGGAATATATTTTCCAAAATATTTCTCTCAAAACACCCTAAAACAATACCAAATATAGTCTATGCCCCTTTATCTAGCCCAGACTCATTTTATGTACAGTTTCACTTTTTTGAATATTTTTATTTTTACCTAAACGAGGACCCTAAATTCGAATGTCGCAACTCGCAAACCACATTTAGGCCTAAAGTGGCAGTAACCATAAGGACAAAAAGAAGAATCGCACATTTAAAATTCAAACTAGGTAGTCAATATCGTCCCATTCCATAAATTCCAAAATATACCAATTTCGTCAATATTGTCTCTAAATTCAGCTTTAGGAATATTCCATGTAACAAATTCTAGTATAACCCGATACACAGTCGTTCTCCAACACTTACTATGCCCGTATAGTACTCGTACGTATGAATAATTGTCCGAGAGAGAGAGAGAGAGAGAGAGAGAGAGAGAGAGAGAGAGGGGGGGGGGGGGGGAATGCAAATGATGAATGCTCAATCAGAAAAGTGAACACAGCTAAAACAAACTCAGAGTAATGAACAAACAAAACACTAAGTTCTTTGTCAGTCAGACCTGAATATCAACAGGCATCTCAGAAAATTAAAGATTGGAAAGGAAGGTAGAAGATTAGGTCAATTGCTTGAAATCTCCAAAAAAAGAAAAACAAAAACACTTCACTTTTTCAAATAGCAGGTTCGCAGATCCATCTCCAGTTTTTCACATATGCATTGCAATACAATATTAGAAATATAAAATACTTTACAGAAAGAATGCACATATCAATAACATTACAACCCACTCCGTTCCCTATTGATTAAAACACTTACAAGCAATCCGATCCAACTCACGTTTCTTGTTCTTTGTTTCAATGGCCATTCGTATAACCTAGTTGCTGCATGTTTTTTGTGTTGCGTGTTAAGAAAAAAGTGTACATATCCAGACTCAAAATCAAAGGCTCAAACACAGCACAGTGGATCACACCAAATGTAGTCTTGTGTAACTCGTGGTAGCTTTTTCTTTACCTCGGCTCTTTCCCAATCATTTGTTCTAAGAAATCTATGTTATCTGTTCTTTTTTAAATCTGAGAAGGGCTACAGGCTGTTGTTCATTGTTCCCAAGTTCTGTTCTTCTATTTGCCATCGGTCTTTCAACTACTGGATTGTGAGGTCTCAACTGTGAAGAAGCACCGGCGGTGCTATGGCTGCTGTTCTTAGCAGCAGGTACATCATGGTTATGCTTTCCCTCGTATGTTGTTATGACAGCTTTTCGATCACTTGCAGCCCTTTCAACATGCTTCCGGACATTGCACCCGGGGCTAGTGCATTTGTAATAGCTTCTGTAAACACAAACAAGATGAAATTTGAGAAAAGCACAAGAATGAATAGGTACTCTGTCGAACACATACATGAGATAAACCACAGATGATAGTTTATCAGCATGGCAATATATATATACATATGTATGCATGGAAAAAAAAAAGCCCACTTTAGCTTGTTAAGTGGCACTTAACCACAATTCTAGCAGGCAAGAAAATTGTTGTTTGACATTAAAAAATTATATGTATTTTTTTCACACTGAAGCCAGCAACCTAACGAGTTACTAAATATCTTCACAATATAAGACAGTTTTTCCCCCAATTTTAAACAAAAAGCAATGAGATAATAAAGGTGTCACCTTGGATAAGGATTCCCTTTAACAACCTTCTGGCCATATTTTCGCCACCTATAACCGTCATCCAAAAGGTCGACCTCACTGGTTGTTTGGACAATGATCCTAGGCTCGGTAACCGTGCGATGCGACGATGTTTGTTCTGAATTTTGAACCTCAATATTCCTGCAAAAGTTTCACCATATAAAACTTATTAGACATTTCCCAACAATTATCCGTTAGATTGCCATAATATGGATATAATATATACCTTCTTTTGGATTCAGGTTCATCCTCATATCTTCCATCTACTCTAGTTTCAGCATCACCCACTTCTTCACTATCACTTGATCCAGATAAATTTTCAGGTGTAACCTGGCTAGATTCTTGATCTTTGGTAGAAGATAAATAAGGAACCCCATCCTTATGCTTGTTTAGATTTCCAGTATGATCCTCGGAGCCAAATTCAGAGTTCCCCAGAGGATTCATGGTTCCATTTGCATTTCCAGTATCCTTTGAACGCCTGCTGGGTTGAGGGTGGTTGTGTTGGCCTTTGTATATGATCTCAGTTATTTGACCATCAAGAGACCGTTCAACTTTCTTCTTTACAGGACAATTTGGATAAGTACATTTGTAATAGCTTCTAGGAAATTCACTGCCCTTCACTTGTTTCTGCCCGTACTTGCGCCAGTTATAACCATCATCAGTAGGCTTATCGACAGCAATGAAGTTAGGAGGTTGAGATTTCTGATCAGGGTGCGGAACATTGGAAGACTCTTTCATGATTTGTGGTGGAGGTATCTGCTGCTGCAAAGATGCACTGGAAGGAAGGGAGTGCATCTGGGAAATAGATGAAGTAGGGGCCGCTGAAAACGATGGGTACTGGTTTTGCATCTGGCCTTGATTTTGAGCCTGAGCAGTAATCTGGGCTAGGATATGTTGATGCGACATTCCAAAGGGACCCTATTCAAGCAAAAATGACAAATAAGTATCTAAACAGATGAAGAGTTAGATGACCAGGAGCTTAAGTTTTCCAAAGAAGAAACAAATGGCACTTCCTGAAAAAAAATACGGTACAACTCTCACTTCCCAAAAGTACATCCTGCCTCCAAGTCCCTCAGAAACTGCTCAAACCTCTACATGTTGGATTACAAGGAATAACTCATTTGAATAGATTTGGTGCTGAACATAAAGCCTATAATCTCTCTAGAGATGCTCAAAATCTCTTCAGGATTCAATTGTAAGGAAAGAATAATTTGAACTAGTGGATAGCGCCCGAGAAATGGGTTCACAATTCGGACATTGACCAAGAAACCATGAATATGGAAATCTTTGGATCATGATACATCAAATTTCATCACCATATTGAAAAGGAGAAACACGTGTATCCACATAAGGAGGAAAGTGTGAAAACATAAAGAAGCACCTTAGGGATAAAAAACAACTGTTTCTCCACAAAATCCTCATAATATAGCATAGATATATAAAGCTTAAATGCCTCAAAGAAGAAACAAGAAGCCAATGAGGATGTAACTTCTGTTGCAAATAGAAATGTCATGCAACTCGTGCCATGGTCAGAAGGGCGGAGTCCGGCTATTTTGCACTAAGAAAGTTCCTGCAGGTGACAATTGGGTGGTAACTTTTTCACATTAATTTCAATGGAACTGCCATGTAATTTTGATGTGTACCTCAGTCAAAGTCGGGACGAGCAACAGCTAGCAAACTATTTTTCCATAAACTAGAATCCTTATGTGTGGGGGGTGAGAGAGAGAGAGACTCTGCAGCCATCAACCAAGTTCCCAAAGAAAATGGCAGACCTGTAAGCTTTTACAGATTCATATGGAAAAGAAGACACTGCTTCTCTCATTCTATCACAAAGAAGGATCAAAAATCTCTACACAGGACATGAGTGGGACAATAGAAGTCTCACTTTCCTCTCACTTACCCATATGGCCAGCTCTGATGGTCGAGCTTTCCTCTTATACCCTTCTTGCACACAGAATATATCTGTGCAGAGGGCACCATGTACAGCTACTAAAGAAATAGAAAATATGTAATAAGACCTCAAGATAATTGGAAAGCTAATCATTGTGTCATAATGGAAACCAGTATCAATGGTTATGGAGACCATTTCGAGGTTTCTCATGTGCCTTTTCAGTAGCAGAAACCGTGCTAAAGCTATCTACATTAAATCCTGATATTGATCCCATGGGACTTTTAACTAATTTTGTAATTTTAATGAAAAGTACGAACTACATACGAAAGAAATAAAATGAAGTTTCGACTTGAATTGGATACAAAACCAATATTGGGAGCCACCTCATAAAACAAAAAAAATATCCCCAGATATTTAGTATACTCGCTATTTTCATCTCTTCCAACACTTTCCAAACATACCAAAATCGACAAAAATGATATAAATGGCTAATAGTTGTTACTCATAAAACAAACTCATCACAAAGTTTTAAACATAATGGGCACAAGTTCCCCTTTATCGCACAACAAAGTGCACCAGTTGACCAATCAATCATGAAAAAGCAAGCCTTTTTTCTAACCCAAACACAAATTCAGTTCATCAAATCGTCATCGCAGCTATAACTCACCTCCAAAACAAAGCCATACACGCATAAATCGCATCATTTACCACACAAATACCAACAAAAAAAAAAAGAATAAAACTCACCTAAAATCAAAATAAAAACTAAGAAGAAATCGAAACCCCCCCCAATTTAACTACCTGTGACGAAGAAAAGAATCCCGGCGAATCGAGCAAGCTCGCCGGACTCATCCCCGGCGGAATCGTGAACATCCCCGGCGACTGCGACACCACCAACCCGGCCGGCCTGCTCTGCTGAAACCTAAACTCCCCGCTCTCGCTCCCACCGCCTCCGCCCCTACTCTCCGCCGCCGATGAGAAGTTCTGCACGGCTGCCTGAGACGACGTGGCGCCGGCGAGAAGCTGGGAGAAGGAGCGGCAGTCACTGTCGGGATCATTTTCGGCAAAGAAACTAGAAACTAACGTCATGGGGCCCGGACTGACCCCCAGCCCGCCCGTGAACAGATTCTCAATGGAAGTCCGCGGCGGCAGATTGATCGTTGGCGGTGGTTTAGCCGACGAGGACGACGACGACAGCGGTGGCGGTGGAGGCTTGTTCTCGGCCATTATGATTGAGCCTGAGTTTGACTTTTCGAATATGTTGGGTGTTTAAAGCTATTTTGGGGTTTCTAATTTTCTCAAAAGTCGTCGCTCGTGCTGGTTTTGGTGGTTTTTTTTGTATACTTTCTAATTTGTTTGGGGTTTTTCAGTAAAAAACCAAAATAGTCTACGCACAGACGCAATAGTAACGAGCTAAC